>CAJQZM010037714.1:42134-63429 GCA_907164665.1 Colias nastes | reverse complement strand
AATACGTCTGCAAATCACGCAATCTGCATAGACTGGAAATTGTGATACAGTGTTATGCGCATATTACTTACACAAGACCAGTTAATAAAACGTACGAATCATGAAGACTGTTTCTAAACAATTACTCAAACATATTGATAGTTGGGGAGATTGTGGGCTCGGATGATTGAAATGAACAAAGGCAAATGTCAGAGGCGTAACCTTTACGCATTGGAGAGAAAATCGTAAGCAAAACAAGAAAACAACGGCGTTAATCAAAATGTCATCAGGAGCACGTGTTTGGAAGCCTAATAGAAAACTAAGGATGAATCCATACTCATTACTCCTTTTGCAATTCCACTTATGTTGGTATTGTGTAATAAGTGTGTAATTATAGAAATAAATGTAGGTACACCGTACAAGCATCTTTTAAATGACGTACACTGCGATGTAAGTTGCTAATTATAAACAATACTTTATTGATTATTTAGAAATAGTTTATTATTTCAGTTGACTTCACTACAGATATGACATAACTTAAGATGTAGGTATATTGGCCTGGTTATAAGAGATGTGATTGCAATGTAAGACCAATAGTTAGTGGTAACTTGGCGGTTGGCAAATGTGAAGTATTAAATGTAGTATGATTGACAGTTTTGAGCCCATCCAAATTGAGAAATTAAACTGACATATCGTGGGAGGAAAGTTTGTGCACAAATTGTCAGTAGGACAAAGGTTAATTAAACTTGTTGTTACTAACCTTATCGAATGCATATGCTACTTTGGTTTATATCCTCTTAGTAATTAAAAGGCAAATTATTTAATTTGCTACATGATTGTTATTATTCCGGGATCCTGTTAGTGAGATGATAAAGAAATTACCAAGAATAGTCTTAAAATAACAGCAGTTCCGTATTAAATACATCAAGAAATACATAACCACCTAGTTTTCAAGTCGGTTGGAAATGGGACAGTATTTGTGTCAGCAAATGCGACAAATGCAAGAACATCAAAGCAGCATGACGTGCGCGGTATAATACCTTGTAATGATAATTTACTTGGACTATATGTGTACGCTAAATTACAGAGGAATTAGATGTAGTTGTGCGATTATATCTGAACTTAATGTTAAACGATTCATCTTCTTCCTCACGTGTTAAATTATATTTGAAATATTACGATTAAGTATAGTTACATGGCAACGTCTATTTATATGACAAAATATCCAATAGACTCCACGTTCATAAATGTGAAAATAAGGTTCTGTTGGAAATACGGGTGTTGCCGAGTTACTTATATTGACAAATATTTATGAGGGACAGAAAACCATTCTCTAAGAATCACTATTCTTTAAGATCATCATGAAAGGACAATTCTTTGAGGCGTTTTCAATTGTAAAAATCGTCGCGTCTTAATCGTTCACTGTGAACTGAGTGTATAGAAATGTTTTACAAAGCAGTACGCTATTCTCATAATAATGCAGATTACGTAACGAAGATTCGCTGAGATACATTCGGACCGTTCACCGGAAATCCTTTGGGTAATTCTTAATTGTGTATCGAAATTGTTATGCAATGTAAAAGCCTTTTATGGACATTGAGATGAGCCCAAAACATATATTAGAATATTTCATAACTCGCTTTTGTTAACTAAAAGTGAACATCAGAACCTGTATATTAGACCTAACATTTTTCCTGTTAACTTTGTAACATTATGTAACCGGTCAGAATGATGAGCGATTGTACTGTTTCATTACAATTTGGCATATAAAAGTTGCATTAGATTTTAGGCTTACAAAATGATGGCGATTTTGAGCCACTCGTAATCTTCTGACATATGTATTGATTTTATGTTGATACAACTGCCCATACTATGTTCAAAATAGCCTTTCGTATTATAAGCTTCAATTATTTTTCAAACAGTAAAAATAGAGCTTTATAATCGCTTGTCCCGACAATGGAATATTTAAAGTCATAAACAAAATGAGTTTTATCCGCGCAACCAATTAAGATAACTAGAACGATAAATAATGCTCCATATATGTTATACATTTGCATAGTAACGGACATATTTTCCATTGAAATGACCTGACTCAACTTGAGGAATAATGAAAGTTTTCGCATCACTGCCTTATGTGTAATCTGACCTATTTCTGTCAACGCAATTACGGGGATATAATTAGATAGGAAAGGACAATGGATACTAGGATTCTTATTTCTTACTGGATTGAAAATTGAATTAAAGGTAGATCTTCTATAGAGCTTTTTCCTTCAGCCGTTTGTATGCTCTGTATTTCATAGATAGATGTTCAATAATGATGATGTCCAATAAAAGCGAGGATAAGTGAAATAATTGAATACAAATTTTATGAATAAGTACATAAAATGTCTAGAAAACGTTTAAAAGCTTTCTTTCTAGGAGGAAATCAATTTACGTTCATAGTGTTTGCTCTTATCCTTTAGGTCTGGATATTTGCGTACGATATTTCTGCGTCAAAAACATCGCAAATGCGTGGGTAGTAGGTAGGTACAATATTATATCAACCTAGTTTGGCATCGACCTAATTGTATAATGTACTTGTACCCTTTATATTTGAACATTTTCTGATTTACATATTATATATTTGAATAGGTATAATACGATTTCTGGATAATATGTTCATCAAGTGTGTGGATCTAAAATATTTTTCTAAAACATATTATATTGTCTTTTATCTCTATCGCAATCAAAGCTTTTATTTCATTAATCGACATATAATTCGTTTGGTCATCGGAATTTTTATATTCTTTAGTTTAACGCTACCAATAGTTACGTCTGATGCTTATTGCTTCATCATGAAGTTACCATTTTGTTTTGCGATAAACATTTTCATAAAGCCTTCAAGAGTTTCGACCTTGTTCAGTAAGTGGTGAGTGTCATTGGTTAAACCTGATTATGTAGATCGATAAAATGTACGTTTTTATCAACGTTGATAACAGTTCATTATTCTAGGTCCAGTCGTGAGACCTAAATGCAGTGGATTGATAAAGCGTTCGGAATGCCAAGGCTGTTCGCCTTTTCTCTACACATTGCTAATAAAAACTTGACAATTTAGGTGCGGTTTGATAACTTTTTTAGGTCTCTAAGGCCGTGTACTTTTACGATTTTTATTAGCAAGCTTTGATTGCTAAATAGTTTATTTAGTTTAGTCTTTATTAGTTGATTAGTTTTTCTTTATTTGGTGTTTCGTTGGTTTGACGTTTTCAAAAGTGATAGTGCTGGTTTTCAGTTCATGAATTTTATTTATTTAAACAATTCCAGTAACAATATTTTAACCGATCTTTTTAAGAAATACGCTTTCAAAGCTGGCAAATGACGTTGGAGCGAGCGTAAATCTGAAGGTGGATTTATTTTGTTAGATTTTTTATACTTTTTACGTGATTGTTCATTAATCGATTCTTCACCGCGTAAGTTTTTATCGTGTAAGTAGACTCCGTAGTTTTTAAAGCAATTACGTTCTTGAATTAGCTCTTGATTATTCTGGTATGAAGAATCCCATTATAGGAGTTTTATACATTATGTCTATTATGATGATGTCATACGAACCTGTTATAGTAATTTGTCAATACTCTGACCAGATATGATGTAATTACGCTTCACGAGGACTTCACACTTGCCACTAAACCGGTTCCAAAATATTCACTCTTGTTTTGTTTTGCTGCATCTCAGATTTATTTATTGACTCTGCCATAAATAATCCGACCTTTCTGAGTACCTTTTGAAAAAAGAAACAATAATTGGGTACTTAATAAAGCGCGGATATTTATAGAAAAATTTATTGTGATCTTATCAAAATCAGAGTGTCTTTTTCTTCGTAATAAAAATCAATGTTGGAAAGTTACCTAGTTTTTACAGGTTATACAAATTTCTTCAATAGCTTCGTTTCCCGTAGCAACATTTTCTCAAAGAAGCTTTACAAGGTGTGTTCCAATTTGCAGGTTCATACTGATAAAACAATCTTAAACCTCAAACACTCAAATTCGCACGAAGTACAAAGCTCCTCGTTTTCAATCATTTAGTTTTGCGTAGGTGCTGGAAAGGCTAATATTTATCATGATTATAGAGATACGTGTTACCGATCACCTCGTCTATCATATGTGGGCGGTTGTATCTGGGCTATTTTGCCATGTTTTAGGGCAATTGATCGTGCGTATGTGTGCGTATGTGTCTCCGATATGTGCAGTGTTTCTGAGTAACGAATATATAAGTGGGATGGCAATGAAATGCCAATTGACATTCGAGTTTTAGTGTTTATCTGGGAGCACTACCGGCTGTGTTATCCAACGGGAAATTTAGTGTTTTTTTATCACAATATCGTACCAAATTGCCAGTCATCAGGTATTTGTACAACATAGCATTGTGGAGCTTCCTGAATTCCAAATGAATCGATTTTTCTCCCAGTGGGATGCTGAGATTTGGTATCCGGAAAACTGTTTGTTTACTAAAAATGCCCGATCGAAATGCCCTAAGTCTGCTGGCCGAGTTAGAGTCACTTTCACTGGCCAGTGACGCAACGCCTACTGCTTTTTGTTGCGGCCACATTCACTAGAGCTTTTCAAAGTTCAATGGATCAGTTATGTTTCGAAGTGAACGGTAGCATTATGGCTATTTTGTAACCGTCGGCACTTAATTACCCAATGTGTAAATCTAATTTTGTATTTGTAAAGACTTTTTAATTACTGTACGACCTTGTTTTTTTTAAATGAATGTCTTTGGGATGTTTGCTTGTCTGCTGTTTATAGACTTAGTTTGTTCTAAGGTTTAATATACGAATCTTACTTCGCGGCTACATCTGAACAAAATCGAGTTAATTCAATGTTCTAAAGATCAAGGAAAACATTTTTGCACTTGAATAAAGCCAAGACAAATAACATTTTGTCATTTAGGTGTGATTCACAGATACACCATAAAGAAATTAACATGTTAAATTCTTATAGCCATTGGGAATAAGAAAAAAAAAATGCTTATTAGCAGAAGTGGGTTCATGAATATACGTATATTTCTAATATTCGATTGAAATATTTTTTCTTTCGTACGGTTTTGGTTTATCTAAATTATGCAGTGTTCGCACTATTTACCATGTATTCGGGTTGCCTTGAATTATAACTTAACGCTTATTTGCGATAAGTGGCCCTATAAGTAAAAGTATTACGCCAATTAATGACATTATTTTTACACAACTTATATTTCAACTATTTTAAGTGCTCATGAATAATGTACTAATCTTTGAAAGTATGTGTTGGGTTTAGATTAGAATTTTAACTTGTTGATATGACGGTATATATTTACTCGTACTCAATCTCATAAAAATGCTCATGTTTTACAGGAGAATTTTACAAAAAAATCACATTAAATTTAATGGGAGACACGATCAAGTATCCAGCGTTCACAAAAAAACGGCGTGGTTTTTAATGTAATTAATAAACGTCACATTGAAAATTAAACTCGTTGATCGAGCAAGTATTATGTTGTATTCATATATTAATAACAGCGGATAAATACATAAATTCACGAAAGAATACAAGTTAATTATGCTGCTTTATTTCATATGAATAAAGAGGAAATGGACTAAATTCATAGTTTTGTAAAAGTATTAGTTTTATTTACTGAAAACGAGTAATAATTGCTTTTAGGTATCTAAACTTAATTGACAAAAAGGCTGTCCAAATTTGCTCCACGTCTAACATTAGCGACATCGATTTAATAAACATTGTAGGGTATAAAATTAGTATTCATAGCTGGAGTAAGAGCCTCTGACGCATCTTTAAATTCTTTACCGTTAATAAATCCAATTTGCGCGGATTTGTTGACGGTTTTAGAATATCTTCCACGACTTTGCAGCGTACGTAACGTACTACGTAATATAAGTTGTACTATAGCCCTTGTTAACGACTAAAAATATTATATTAGTGTGACGTGAGATCCTTTTAGGGTTTCGTTTGATTGTTGCTAAATTAGTGTATGAAAATTTTAATGGTCTTATACCACAAAACACAGTCTAACTTTAAACCAGGGATCTGTCACTGTAATAGTTGTCTATGTGAAATACGACAAAACCAGATTAAAGAGAACCCGCGCTTAAAGATAAACCCTGTCTAAAGGTTTTTGCGGTAAGTCAGTAAGGTTTTAAAAGTATGGTATGGTTCCGCTAATGTCAGGGTTCGGATATGTTAAGGGATTTTCCTTATGGTATCCAGCCATCTGTATGCAAAACAAATGATTTTATGTTATACGAATTAGGTATAGAGCCAATATAGAGCTAAGAAGAGAAAGGGGTAACTAAATGTTTAATATCATTTTTAAAATTACATTGACTCATGACTGTATGTGCCCAATCAAGAAAGTATTTTTATCTACAAATCCTCTAATCTTTCGGAAACGCATATGAATATTTGTTGTGTTTACTATTTTGCATTGTACTTATATATATCTTACAACACTTTTTATTACATAAAAGGTTAGTTTACGTTTACATAATTTAATTATAGTTCATGTAATAGCTGGTTCGGTTTTACGAATTTACAATAATTGTACACTTCACCAATTAGAGTTCCATATCTAGTACTACCGACGATCGTGCCGTTCCAGAAAAAATGGATTTTCAGGATTTCTACTAGAAAATCCACTAAGCTTCTCTTCTTATCTGTACTCCGATAAATTTTATTACATAGTCCGTGTTCAATTAGAAAAAATCTTACTTAATTTATTTAACAGATTGTATAGGTAGATCTATAGAAGAAATATGCAGAAGTTTTTTAGCATAGTTATATAGGTCAAGTATTATAAAGATTATAACAATCCCAAAAATTAACATCCTTCCAAACCTCAATAACATCAGCTTAATGAATATAAACGTTAACTAACAAAAATCTTAGGAATATTTAAATTGAAACAAATTTATTGTTTCTCGGAAAATACAATATACCTAAAGCGTTATTTATCGGAAAATACAATATACCTAAAGCGTTATTTATCGGAAAATACAATATACTTACCCAAAGCGTTAAAATATGTCTTTTGTTTATGAATTAACTCGCTAAGTATATGAATGGAATTTTTCAATTATCAGCGAGTTATACCCGTTTAAATAATTAGCATTCATCAATTCAAAACACATAAAAGTTATTATCATGCACAACTGTTGCCGAGTGCAGAAAAATAAAATTATTAGTTTTTGAAATGTCAACAATCTGTGTCCTAGATAGCCTATACTGACATTCAATTATCGACTTTATTGCACAAGAAATAAGTGCTGGTGTCAAATTTTAATAGGTTCGTTAAGGTTTGCCAGCAGTGCGACTGTTAGATTATTAATTGATTTATGGCCAAATTATTGGCTAGCTGTTTTATATTTGGGGCGTTTCGTTTAAGATGCATAATAAACTGCATGTTATGTTATCATCGTCTCACCACCATCACTATGACCAGTGATGAGTAGATATTACCATCAGTCTTTTAATTTATATTTCTGTGATACAGGTCTTGTATATGGGCTTACCATTTTCGATAAATTAATGAAGGATGATTTTATAATATATCGTAGCTTCTGTTATGGTATTTATTTAATGTAACAAAAATCCGATCCGTTGATATCGAAATAATAAAAACACTGATTAAAATTTAATTTGTTTTCAATAGATAGCTTAGAGATGATAGGAATGAGTGAAAAGTTCAAGTTATAGCTAAGTATAATTATGCATGTATGTTCCTTTAACATTTCAAGTCCCGCTTTTTATCTAATAAACTCTTTAAACTAATAAAATTTGGTCTGGTATATAAATGACGTTATAACGCTAATTGCCCACTTGCCTTTAAAAGCGAAATCGATTAACCAGATGTTAATGCATCTGCTCGTACTCTTAAATCGTGAAGGACTGCTCTATGCCGAATCTAAAACAGAATTACCTAAATATTTGCAATCGTCTGAACCCGCCCTTAGCAACAAAAGTGAGTGTCCCAAGGTTGTCCGCTCCGTCTAGTCCATGCACGGATTTAACGGTTTAACACAAAATCAACTCAAATTTATCAACCATAAGATTCCTAATCCAATGCTGTATTTCTTCATCAGCTCACGTTATCAATGCAATGCGAATTGATCTCTAAAAACATATTAATAAAGTTAATAAGTGTGTCTAAGTTTTTCTCACATGTCTTTGTATGGAAGTTGCTTTCCTTGCGTACTTTGATTTATCGGTGTGTTTTAAATGTAATTGATCTGTTACCTTTTTTTTTGTATGAGATGTAGGTCGATAGAACGGAGTTGGTATGTCGGTGTTGCAGTTTATTTTGATAATGCCAGAATAGGTTAAATAAGCTTATAAGTTTTAACGCGTGTTGCGTAAGTTATCAGAATTGTAAAAGTTTATAAACCTTTCTATGGTTAAGTTTTCGGAATGAATTCAAAGTTAATTGTACTTCTTTATGAAGTAAATATTACGTTTTTCATTTGACGTTAAATAACAGTCTAGAAAGGCCTTATGTCAATTTTGTTCTATAAAAACTTTATTCCTCTTTTTGCAATATTAATGATACGCCAAAATAATGGACACGTTAAACAAACAATACTTTGCCTTGAACTTTGTAGACTGAAGTGTTTATTTCCTACGATTAAAATAAATATCCACAGGATCAGGAAGTTGTCACCTTAGGTTGTCACAGAAGGTCATAGTTTTTATACGTTTATGATATTGCGCCTGCAAAATAGTTTTTGCAATACTGGAATTTTCTTGGTGTATGTTTTAAATTTGTTTCTTGGTACGGAGATAGGATTAGTATTATATATATTATGTTCAATTTTTACTTGAGGTTACGTATTTCTTTAATTTTATTTACCGACTACAGAGATTCTTCACGGCTCTTTTAAGAAGCTACTTCCCAACCGAAATATTTTCTATGCATTATGAAAATCAAATGCATTTCGAAATGAAATCTAGTTGAATATTTCAGTCCATTTTGAATTAAATTATTTTCCATCGAGTTTATTTATTTACTAATACATATTCTAGGATATAATCATAAAAGTAATGTAACGTATTAAATCGACTATGGTATATTGATTATAGTTAAATAATAGATATACTTAGAAACGAAAAATGTCAAGGCTGTACTGCGGTATTTGCATCAATATGCGCGCGCGCAACGGTAACAACTAACAAGTAAACGGCAGTTATAATGCATTTTTATGAACATAATAGTTAATATTATGCAATAGAAATATAATTTGATTAATAGCTTCCATTGAAGCACTTAATTTATAATAGATTAACAAGGTCATTCTAAGGTCAATAGGTTGTTTTAAATGAATCAGAAAATGCTGAGGTGTGATGAAAAGTATACATTATTACCTATAGTAGTACATTAGAATTTGCATGTGACAAAACTGGAACTGAACCCCATATAGCTTTTAATCAACGATGCTTTTTAAGGAAGAACGTGCCGCTATGTATGTGGAAATTGGGAAATATGCACCTGCTAACGTGGAAAACGTGTTTCTTAGTATATTTTTAAATATTATATGAATATGAGACTTTAAGAACTTGCTTCTTGGAAATTACAATTTCATATAGGATAAGTATCTGCCTTTAAATATACACATATTAAACGGAATCGCTTATCACCAATCGGTCAAGCGAGGTTTGGCCACTGAGATTGCGTGTGAGATGATTGACGGGCTACTAATGTGCCAAAAAGGTTCCAACTCTGATGTTTCTTAGTGGTGTTGATGTACTTATTGCTCCAGATCAAAGAGAGGATATAAACGGTGATAACAAGGATCGGGTAGTCGAAATTCGAGGATATATACTAGAGACTCAACTGCGTTGCATTACTCAAATAGGTTCGACAAATCTGCATTCTGTATTTCAATTCGAAAACAATGGCATATATCGCGATACGGACAGGTTAACTTTATAAACCTTATCATTATGATATTAATGAGATAAACGTCTTGAATCAGTTAGAAATTGTTAGTTTGATACTGAAGCAATTGATATAAATACCTTATTTAGAAGCAATCACAGAAGGATGTGTACTATGTCAATGTGATTGTGAAAGGCTTCAATATTTCCATTGGTATGGAGAATTGCCTAGAATCTATATAATGCAGAATATGATTTCTTTAGTTAAATCGTCGTTTATTCTTTATATTCAAAAAGTTACCAATGGAATTTCATCTTTAAGTTAATAATAATTGTTTTATAAGGTCTTAAACCTTATAAAACAATTATTATTTACAAATAGCGGTCTTTCAGACTAGTTACTATGTTCCTGAGATATTATATTTGGTATAATATTTCACAAGTTGGTGGTCACATATGTAAATATTATAATACATCAAACAGTAAACCGTCGTGATAATTAGAATTAACTCGTCAAGCGTGTTAAAATGTTAACAAGTACGAAATATAATTGACATAAAATACAATAATTTATCTCTGCGTGAATAAATATCACTAGTTGATATTTTGTGTAACATTTAATAAGGATATAGTGGACGCTGGACACCATTATTTTATAACATGTGTTTAATACATACGTTGTATATTCGTTTATATTCATACAAACTCTAATGTGGAGGTCACCATTAGGCCTAAACGCTTTAGGTGAGCCCTGTAGCATTTGCTATTTTCAATTTATTTGCGTTGTAAGTTCACGTTTGATGTTTCAGTGTATGTGTATTTATTTATTGTCAAGATCTATCTTCCCCTTCTTATAATCTCATACTGAACCCGAATCCCTTCTGCACAATAAATCAGCAATCTATTTAGAATATGACGATGACGATGAGCTGACAATAGTCTCTCATTTTAACTCGATTTCATTTATAGGTATCTATAAAAATAAATGGCTATTCGCATATCATTAGAGTATGGCTCTAGGTTAACGGTTTAAAAATATGTATGATGTTATATGTTTTATTGATAAGCTACGTTTCTCTGAAGCGTATAATTTATCTATACTAATATTAACACGTTCACTGCGGTACCTAAAATGCCAAACTTACCGTTGTTGCGGCATGTCTTCCATACTTCACATCGGCAAGTTCACCACTGTGCGTCATGAGCCATTTTTATCACATCGCACCTTCTGACTTTGAAGGTTAATAATTTCATGAAATTTCAAGATATTTCAAAAATTTTTTTTTCAGATAATAGTATATATAGTCTAGTATATACCGCATAAATAGCTTTTAGTTTGACCTAATAGTTTAAAAGATATGAGGGAAAATGTAAACCCCTGATTTTGTGAAAAATTATTTGCCATCCCGCACTGCGTTGATACGGCATGTTTACAGTAATAGCGATGGGAAACACTGTAAAACAAAACATCGATATCGATATAAATCAATTTTGTATATTTCAGTCTGTTTGTTAACAGATAACGAGATCGTCGATACAAAAAAAAAAACACTTATAAAACAAGGTACTTGATAGAGTACTATCAGGAAATTTTTCAGTAACTTTTGTTTTAATTTGTTAAGTAACTTTTGTTTTAATGTTTTATATTATTTTCACAACTGTCATCACATATTTTTTGCATTTATGCTACGAAATAAAAGAAAGTAAAAAAACTAAAGCCTTTATGGTATCATTGTCATTTAAAAATTTGATAACGACGCGTGGGGTCCTGGTGCATCACTATGCGAGACTGACACGCGGCGCGCTCGCAGTACAGTGCGGCATGAGGTGCTTGTCCATGGCAAAATATTTGACATGCCGCACACAAAAGAAACGGTTTCTTTTCTATGCGTGTGTCCAATATTTTGCCATACGATTTTTAAACGAAATTGAGTCCTACCTCAAACTGTGATCACAAAAATATATTTGTCTCTTTTCTAGTCATTGATTAACATATAAAAAACCTCGCCGCACCACGGTGAAAACTGCGATTTTGGGCGCCGCACTGTGGTGTAGTCGCTGATGGCCCGATACTGGACATGCCGCAGTGAACGTGTTAAAAGCTGAAGAGTTTGTTTGTTTGAACGCGCTAATCTCAGGAACTACTGGTCCGATTTGAAAAATTCTTTCGGTGTTAGATAGCCCATTTATCTTGGAAGGCTATAGGTTATATATCATCACGCTAAGACCAACAGGAGCGGAGCAATGCGGGTGAAATCGCGGAGCACAGCTAGTAAATAATAAATATCTAATGTCTGAATATTCAATGACACTTTATAAACGTATACATAACTATTTATCCTACACTAGAAATGAATAGTCAGAAACTATTTGTACAAAAACAACATGCGGGTAACTATATGCGTGTATTTGACACAATGTTATCGTTCGATCGATTTGAACTTGCGTCCTTCAACGATTAACGTGTTTTAAAACGGCTTGATTAAAATTACGAATCGTACCGTGACGTGTGACGAATGGACAGTGGACACGTGCAAGGCTTGTGCTACGAGAAACATTTACTGTGTTTCACGTAACAAATTTAAAAAAAAAAATTTATTTAATATTTGTTTTTTTAAGCGTAATTTTTATTAATTTAACTGTCAAAATACCGTTTTATTTATATTAGATAATTAAGAAATAGTTATCAGTTTGTGTCGGGAGACACGTGTGTGCTACGAAATTTGTACTATGCGTCTGAACTACCGCATTATTTAAACATGGCCAAATTAAAAGTATCCTACGGGTAATGTTTTGTATTTATAATGCACATTATACAATATTATTTCCGAGTTTTTTCCTTGTTGCTTCGACGTATTCCTTTCTCGTTAAAACGATAAGAAGAGAAATAGGTATCAAGTTACGCGTGCTACATTCGAATTCATAGTGTTTTCCTTTCTGATGCATAAAATATTCGTATGTATTTTCTTATTTTATGGGTCCATAGAAACTTTGACGTGCATATAATATTATATTAATTTATTACCTTATAAAGTAAATATTTGATCAAACGCCGTGTAACATTCGTTCTATAGGATTATCTTTGTCTAGACCAGATTTGGGACGAGTTTATGCAAACGGTAATTGTTTATTAACGGTGATCGTTTATAAGTTATCGATATACTTTTTAATAATAGACTTATATGTTCAAGTAACTCAAAATATAGGGTTCAAAATGACTTCTAAGAAAGTTCAATAAATGCTTTTTTATTTTATTCATTGAGCGATATATTTTTGATCAATTGAAACTAATCAAAGTGTGATTAAAGTTGTGTGTAACAAATTGTTTTATATACATGGTTATTAAATAGCATCCATATTATAATATCTGTAACTACAGCATTTGTCAAATTATCACGTTTTTATTGGCGTCTATACCAATTGACATGCGGTAACTCAGAAGTCAATTCATACAGAACATTTACTCACAATGTCTAACTATCAATCGAAACATCATTTTCCAAACAAAACTTTTACCCAAACGTTTATTACTCTTCAATACAGATTACAGATACTATCCGTTTCATAAACAAACTTTTTGTAAGTGTTGAACAATATCTGGCGAGCTGCCAGTGCAACAAGTTTCTTGAGCAAGTTCAAGGTAATGTATTATGCAATATCATTTCTCCGTTTGCCAAAAATAACTGTAGGGCTGAACGGCTGGGGAAATTTGCAATAATAATATAATTTGAAATAAGTGTGTATATTAAATGTTGTTACTGGTGAATTTGTTTAGAATATTGGCTTTGTTAGGGTTGAACCGACGGAAAAAAATAATAATCGATATGTGTAGGTCTGATGAAGAAGACAATATGGAGTAGACAGAGATGTCTTGTCTAAGGGAGTAAAATATGGTTTCTGAGTCGGTGGTAGGTAATAAATATTAATCATATTTTCGTGTTTTACATTGAGGAAATAGAGAGTGTGTGTACTGTGTAGCTTGTTACCGAAATTCTTCATACTTTTTTGCAAATGCAAATTCTAACAAATATGTAGTGCACATAAAAAGCAAAGGTTACGATGATGTAACCTACATTGGTATTATACAAAGCTTCCACATCTGATCCTCCTTTATAGTTTTGTGCTATTTGTACTAGATTTAGATAAAAGGACTTTTGTAGAAGTGATAGTTCAAGGAAAAATTCAACTTTATTTACCGTATTCTGAGTGAACATTCTAAGTAGGTTGATTTGTAAAATTTATCGCAGATTACGCTTTAGATTTAACTAAAATTGGTTAATTTCAAATATCTATTTTACATTCCTTATTCTTATTACTAGATATACCTTTAAATTACAAAGCTAAAGATTCGTATAAAATACATCTGATGTAAGTAATTATCCAGCCTTTTTTGGATTTTTATTTTATTTATTTTATGTATAACAGCACTTAATTTCATACAATATTGAGAGGCCTTGTTACAAGTGGCTCATAGGTATATTATTAACACATTGTTATAACTGAAGACAGATCATTGCAGACATTGTAAAGCCTGTATAAGTGAAATGAGGACAAGGGAGACGGTACCTAATGTAGTAGGTAAAAATGTACAATTACAAATTACAATGTAACTTGTATCTTCTATAGGTTTAAAATAATAATTGTTACTGACCTTTTTGTGATATTAATGAAAATGGCTGTGTTTTTTTAGAGCGATAAAATCTCTATATATATCTCTATCTATACATATATCCCTAATCTCTATATTACCTATACATATAACAATGAATCCCTATTTCCCTTGCTTACGGCATGCATAACGTGCGAACGACTGAACCGATTTCGATAATTCTTCTTTTGTTGTGTTTGTCGTTTTCAGGAGAAGAATCTTACGAAAAAAAACTTCAAAATTTTGCTTTGATTTTTTTTGGTTATACTATGCATATTTGACACATAACTGTCATCACTTAATTGCAAATATTAGATTTCACACTTTATCGTAACTTACCGATGCGATGCGACCTAACGTGTCATATTTTAATTAACTCGATTTCATGGTTATATCATATACCCCATGTAGGAAATACCTTTTTAGTTTTTACAGTGGTAAAGTCTGATACTTACAGGTTATAAAAATATGTAGGTATGTACAGAAATTCGCTCTAATATGTGTGAAATTGTTGTCTCTAGGGGGCGCCATTTCGAATTTAATATTGCGTAGCCCCTTAGGCTGTAACTGGACGACCTAAAACGATAGCCAATTTGAAAAATCATAAGTATTTGTATGTTTTCTTTACGTAAGAATGTACATTATAAGTTACATATCTTTTCGTTTATTGTTCACGAAAAATAAAAAATACCGAAGAACGTTGGTTAAAAATCAGACCCTCTTTTTTAATCAACAACATTTGTTTGTGTAAGGTAAAATATTAAATTTAAATTTTAACAAACATGCTGAGTAGGAACATGCATATAGTATTTTTACAACCATAAATAATGAAATCTACTACGTTTCACTTTTCTGTAGTCGGTTTGCTATCAGTTTTTTATTTCCAAGTTTTTGTGGGCTAAAGGTGGTCAATATCAATGAATAGCGTTGTAATCGCACTATTACCATTTATTTAAAAAATGCTGATACAATATCTACAAATTCCATAAATCATAATAATTATAGTCTAAGTTTTAGTCATAATTATAGTCTAGGTCGGGGAGAGATATTTTTTGGAAAAGACAGACATTACGTCATACTTTGTGGTGCGATGTAAAGTGATTTTAATAATAATTAATTAGACAATGCTATTTAAATACCACTCTAGTACCTACGTTTTGTCTTGACAAATAATCTTTTGGTCGAGAATAAATTTCATGAAATATTTAACGCTAATTAAAGTTATTTAATACTTTTTATAGTCCTGTAAACGACGTTTTGTAAATGAAATGAACCTACGCAAGAAATAATGTTTTCTTATTTCCAAAATTACAACATTATTTATATCTTTTTAGACGTCATATTTCTTGTTTAGAGCCCTATTACAGTAAATATAAATATTGATATTAGTGAGTACGGATTATTTTGGAAAATGTCGTGCGCTTAACTACCCCTTAGTACCCATAAAACTACGCCGTAAAATATTTATGAAGTTAATGAGAACGTAATGGGCTGGTACGAGTCTTAATTGATACTTTATTATCGAATCGTATTAGTGGTGTAATGGAAGCCCTAGTTATATATCTAGATTAAATAAGTGCGCACTTAGTAAGTAGGTATGTTGTTGTCAAATGCAAATCTGATATCACACATATAAGATTTAAACACACTCTTTCTTAAGCGTGGAAGTACTTAAAATGTATACCTGAAAATTGTACTATAAAAGGTATCTAAAGTTAAAAAAAATAGATCTTTTAGTTTGTTTAGCCGAAGCCAGTTCATAAAGCTTTTATACTAATTTTATAAAATTGAAGATTTGTTTGTTCAGTTGAACTCGTTGATCTCAGGTAGTTACTACTGTTTCCAATTGAAAAATTCTACGTGTTACTTATCAGGGAAGGCAATATAAAATCAGACCAATACCTAATACTAATAAGAGCGGAACAGTTGTGAAAAATGTTGCAAAAGCGGGAAATGTATCCTGTTTAAGACGAAATTGCGTGGGTCAGTAGTAGTGGAATAAAATCGTATAAGGTAACCTACTTTTATATTATGTAGCGTTGTTTATTCTAACAACCAATTATCCATCATAATATGAACATTTCAATCTATCACTGAAATAGCTAGATATTTAGAACAAAGAGGATTTATATGAGAAACCGTGCAATCTGTATTGAGTAAGAAATAAATTTTCGTTCAAGCCTCGCTAATCGCAACACAATTTCACATTAGAAGCATTCCACGTCACAAAATTGCAATGCGTATGGCCCAACGCCAAATAATGTATTCGATTGATTGCAATCGCTTTCAATATACCCCTTTATTGCCCATTCATAAGGTTTATATTCCTAATCGACGTTTTATTGTTGTAATGAGGTGGTATGCGCGTATCGTATTTCTGATAGATTAGCCTGTGTCATCGTTAAATTGGATTCGAGTATAGAAGTAAATTATTTGAATACTAATGGCTAAAATTACCGCTTCTTAAGACGTGACAAATATGGAAATTGCTATTTGAAATGGTAATTGAGATGAAGATTTAGAAAGGCGTGCAAGGAATTATGCCTTTAAGTGTTATTAGTATTTTAATGACGATTTTGCGAGGAGTAAACATTTTATACAAAGTCACTTACTAATAATATATCCTATCACCTTTTTACATGACTATT
Source organism: Colias nastes (assembly GCA_907164665.1). Classification (NCBI taxonomy): domain Eukaryota; kingdom Metazoa; phylum Arthropoda; class Insecta; order Lepidoptera; family Pieridae; genus Colias; species Colias nastes. The sequence continues at coordinate 46,258 of CAJQZM010037714.1, read as the reverse complement.
GTTCCCCTCTGACTTTTGAGGCAAGAGATATATTGAACGCTAGCTCTTCACTCTCGTCGAGGTTAGGCGAGGCGAGGTTTAGCGAGGTTAAGCAAGGCGAGACAACACGAGGTTGTATCCATCTTCACTCTCGCCTTTGTTCAGTTCTCTCTGTGTCGCGAGCATAATGGACGTGCTCGAAGTGACAATAGCCGCAACTCTATGCGTCTTTGCGTATATGAATTTTATTTATTTATTTTAGAATTTCCGACAGAGGATACAGATTCCATTCCTTACATCTAATCCAAGTACATGATCTTCTGCACATCTAATTATAGGAAATTACAGCGTTCAAAATGTTAATTACGATTACAATTCGTCAATTTATTAAAAATATTAGTTTAAAAAAAAATTAAAGAAATTTAATAAAATTAATTATATAGGTAAACCAAAAAAGTATTACAATTACAAATTTAAAATTACAATTATATTCGTCTAATTATAAAAAATATGATATAATAAAAATTTAATGAGTAATTAATTATATACAGAATTCAAATAATTATTATTAAAATTGCAAATTTTATTCAATTACAATTATATTAAAATTTATTAAAATTAATCACTACAATAAAAGTATTTTTTTAAAGTATATCACACTTTATAAAGTTAGTTAGCATTGGAGAAGAAGGCGATGGTGGATAACGAAATATTGATTGATAACGAAAAGTCTTGTGGCATACTGATTGACTGAACGCGAGAATGTGGACGCCGCACCTCGCCTCGTCTGCTCTCGCGCCTCGCGTCCTTTGACTCGCGCCCAAAAAACCGACTCCAGGCGGAGACCAGACGAGGCGAGACGAGGCACGGCGATGTGACGCGAGGGCTCCGACTACACTCTCGTGCTCGCGTTCCCTCGCCTAGCCTCGACGAGAGTGAAGAGCTAGCATCACGTTTATTCAATTACTAGCTGCGCAGTGCGCTTCGCGGTTTCGCCCGCGTAGCTCCGCTCCTGTTGGTCTTAGCGTAATGATATATAGCCAATACTATAGCTTTCCTCGATAAATGGGCTATCTAACACCGAAAGAATTTTTCAAATCGGACCAGTAGTTCCTGAGATTAACGTGTTCAAAGAAACACACAAACTCTTCAGCTTTATTAATATTATAAATAGTATAGATTTGCTTAGGTTATAGGTGTATGTTTCAGGTTTAGTTTGTAATAACTAATAACTAATCGACATTCTTTATCATTCGGCTTTCTCATTCTATATAATTTTGAAAACAACAGTATGTATACGCTTTCTTTATTCTGTTCAATAAATAATATTTTAAATACTTTTGTTCTTTGTTTAACAACAGTTTAATCCGTGTTAATTAAAATTAATGACAGATAAACAATGTAGGTATATTTGCGTACTTGCGTGCATTTGATTTCTTAATTATAAATGAAGCAAATTCTATACTTATGTAATCTAACAGAATTACAAGAACAACTTATTATGCCAATTATAATTTAGTATTAAAGACGTTACTTGAAACCGCGTTATTTATTACAACAGACACTTGATTTTTAACTATTTAATTAAATTAATAGGTACCTAATATAAGCTAAATTAGACAATAATTTGGCTTCTGATATTAATGTAATTCATTAATTTGAAAATACAATTATTATATTTATACATACTTTCAAACGAGCATTGTATAATGTAGTACCAAAGATTAAAACATTAACAAAAAAAAATCTTTTATAAGGGTTTTGATTTCATTAGATTTAAAATTAAATGACTTTCAACTGCGTTATTCTTATAAATCAATATAAGAATAACGCAGTTGAAAGTCATTTTAATCAAAATTATTAAAAAAAAAATTCACGGATTTAGACATGATACATTGATCTTTTGTACTAAAATTGAACAGTGCAGGTCAGGAACATCACTTGTTGCGTTGCCCTTGACATGGGAAATAGGATAATAGGGCACCTGTTGCAACGGGTGCGAGCGGGACGGAAGATGTTTTTCATGATCAATAAAGAGATAGCTATATTGGACGTTCTGGAACCTAAATTTCGTGAATGGGTAGTAAAAGCGAATTGTGAATGGTGTGCATTCGGTTTTTGAAATTAGAACAGTATTTTTTTTTAATTAGTTTGGATTTTAGAACGATGGTAATTACTAATTATATTCGTATGTTCTTTTTATATTTCGAATGTATTCGAATTAGTTATGTGCTTTGTTTTTGGCGTAGTGTCGCATTTTGTTAATTATTTTTTCTGTATAAATAAAGGTATGATGAATAATATGTGTTTTCTGTGCTTCTAAATATAAGTATGTTCCCAATTTTATGTATAAAAGGGATTGGAAACGTCATTATTTTAGCGTTACCTACGCCGAAATTTCACGTCGAAAAATCCATCAAGAATATTAAACACGACGTGTTCATGTAGGTACATAATGTATGTAATATGTATAGATTTGAATATGTTTAAGGCAAGTGATGTATGAAAACGAAAAGTTATCTTTATGTATTTATGAAAAATTTATATACATATTGTAATGGGGAAATGCTTCCATACATAGAATTTATATGGACATCAATGAATATATTAGAATATGTTACATATCAATATAGTTAAACGAGAATCTTTGATGGCTATGGAAGTATGACATTGAATTGAGGCTCAATAGGTTTTTATAATGACGCTTTCGCTTCCGATTCTCAAATAAAAGAGCATAGAAAATTTTAAAGAATAAACTTCCATCACTTGGCGGGCTTCGAACCTGCGTCTTTCAACTGTCTCGTAGGCAAACGACGCGGATGAATGTTACCTATCTACTCTTTAAAAATTGCCTATTTATGAAGCATTTGAATCATATGAATGCTATAAAACTATAAATATCAAATTAAGAAAAGAGCAAGTTGCTTTCCAGTAGCGAAAAAGAATCACAAAGTCGTTTAAAACGTTAGCATATTTACACTGTAATTTCTGTTTTTGTAACATGAGATAAGGAATTATTAACATATTATGTATGAAATGTAATGCATGTGGTGTAACCTGAGGTGAATGCGCTGAGATGAAAGCGAAAGTAACAGTATAAATTTTGAAGAACCGTGTTAATAGGTGAATGGGTTCCCGCATCTATTTTGTACTACCTTTCCGCCAGCGGCTTCGCCCGCGTAGTCAAAGAAAAACCCGCATAGTTCCCGTTCCTGTGGTATTTCCGAGATAAATTCTACCCTCTGTGTTAATCGAAGGTACCTACTATGTGTGTGGGTACCTTGAATTAACACACACACCAAATATCAATGTAATCAGATCAGTAGTATTTGCGTGAAAGAGTAGGTAACAAACATCCATACATACTCACAAACTTTCGGATTTAAATAATATTATAGTATGATTTATAATACCGTGTATATTAGTTTGATGTAGCAACGATGTATTCGACATATATTTCAGTCATCGGTCAAGGGTCTTATTTTCCTAATCTTTCTTTCAACCGAATGTTTAGCAGCAGGGTTTATTTTTGCCCCAAGCATTTAAGCTTTAGTTGACGGCTGCCATATTCGATTTTACCCTTTCGGAAGTTGTCTTATGATTCGTCGTCTTGTTTGATTTGAAGCGATTATCATAGCAGCTTTTATGATTTCGTATAATTTTAACGTGTTTTTCCAATAAATGTTAATTTTCCATCCTTATATTCGAGGGATGCTCTAGAATTTTTTATAGTAAATAAGTACAAGGTCTCTTCTTTTTTCTGTATTATGTTTCAGATAAAATACTTGGCCTGTCACAACATCCTTCTCGATTTGATTACCTGAACAAATAATTATAGATCAAATTTCATGATCCCGTATCATATTCTGAGATATTTCCGTTTTAGTTAAGACGATTTATTCATGTCTATTAAAATTCATATTACTTCAAGAACAGTGTTTCTGAGTAGTAAGTCACTTCTGTTATAATGGAAGCGCATTTTAGAGCTCATAACCCAAGATTTATTAAGCTTGTCGAATGCTTCCTTGTGTACGGCTAAATTTATAATAACCTCAATTTCTTTGGCTATTTCCATCTTGTCTTAGTCTATAATACGTATACTTCTATATTATTCGAATTGTTCTTCTCATTAGCTAAGTTAATTA
>CAJQZM010037714.1:24437-42124 GCA_907164665.1 Colias nastes | reverse complement strand
TTTTTTTTTGAAAACGCGGGTCAAAATCTAGTTCTGAAATAAATAATCACAGCAATCCGTGAAACAGTTCTTATGTTATAAACGACACGTTAAATAAGCGTATTTCCAACACTTCATCTAAATTAATATTTTGCTTACTAAAATCTTATATTTTAGTACTAAAAGGGATACATTTCGTAAGCTATTTGTTCATGTGCATACATTACGAGTTGATAACGTTAGTGCACGAACCTGTGAGATTTTGTAATACCTGAACTGAAATGCTCTCAATTATATTGCAGCATTTGTACATTATTATATTTGCGAAAGTAATTCTTGTTTTGTTCCTCATTCCTATGTTTCTTACTGATATAAGTGAAGAAAATGAGCGCGGCTTTATTATCAATATTGTTATTTGCTTATTTATTGCCGTTAAAGGTCATAATCCGTCTAGCCATGTTCCATAGTATAAATACTATGCATGTTAAGTGTTAACTTGTCTAGTTTTCAAACTCTATTATATTCATTACAAATACTTTATTGTCGTACCTACTTACTACCTTATGTTGATTGTTGAAGAGCTTTTTAGCGATTATTAATAGTCACTACATAGTATAAAACAAAGTCGCTTTCTCTGTCCCTATGTCCCTTTGTATGCTTAAATCTTTAAAACTACGCAACGGATTTTGATGCGGTTTTTTTAAATAGATAGAGTGATTCAAGAGGAAGGTTTTAGTATATAATTTATTATGTTTTAGACAAAGCGGGCGAAGCCGTGGGCGGAAAGCTATTACCTATTATATTCATTGCAAATACTTTATTTTCGTACCTATTTACTACCTTATGTTGATTGTTGAAGAGCTTAATAGTAAATATATAAAATTCCTATGATGTTTATTTATGTTAGAAACAACTTATAAAATGTTAAGGCTTATGTAACCTGATACCAGAAGATACGATTAGATGTATGAAGTAATTGAAATTAAGCTTTGTTGTTGTAATATTATATTGCGTTCAACTTCTAAAAGTTTAGCTCTACAGAGAATAACTACAAGTTTTTCTTCTTAGTTCTTTGTATTTTGTGAACTGTTGGAACTTTATTGACGTTCAGTTATTTTCGTAATGTCTAATTTAAAATGATTATGTATTTTAGTTCAAATCTTAATTTTAGTTAGCCTTAACTTTTAGCTTGATGTGAACTTAAAAAGGTGAATCAAAAATAACGTTTCTTCTACAGGTTCGTAAAACTAAAAATACATATATATATATATTTGCACATACGCACAGACAGACACAGTTTCTAAAAAAGATATTGAGAAGTCAGAGGAAACAAACTAGTTATCGGTGTATAATTAAAAAGAAGCTACGAATACGAAAAAATAAGCTACGAATTAATAAGCTGCCGCTTTTGGTAACTATTGGTTACAAGTCAATAGATCTTCCGTAGAATAAACGCATCCAGTGTCGACAGGTGTATGTATCATGATGTAAGATGAGTACTCGATTGCTGCCTTACATTTGCCATTTTTATGTCAAGGTGGAATAAGATGATACTATTTTGTGGAGAGTAAAGTTCACGGCTCGAATGTGAAAGTACTGTTGTTGTAATAGTTAACGAGTGCTAAGTGTCGGTTTGAGTTGCACTCAACGAAGAGCTAAATATAGATGTAGACATAGTTTTGTTCCGTTTACTGTTTTAGACAGGTAGGTATAGTATATTCAGTGCCAAGCCTATAGTTTATATCATAGGGTCAGTCGAAAAAAAAATTGATCACCCATCCAATAGATAACTGTGCTAAGCCGTTGCTTATCTTCGATTCTTAGTAGTATAGTCTATACTATCAGTGCCCCGCGATTTCACCCACGATCATGTTTTATAGCCTTCTCCAAAAGTTGAGTATCTAACCCCGAATCAATTTTTAACTCGGACCCGTAGTTCCTGAGATTAGCGGGTTCAAACAAACACATGATCAAACTTTTCAGCTTTATATTAGTTGTTACCTGTAGATTTATCTTGTAACGTCATCATGCGACAGTTGATTTTTTATAAAGTGCCGTGATTGATCGTCAAAGAATACGTAATAACACTTAACTGTCATACGATACTATTGATTTGCATACTAATATTTACGTCGACTCCCGGATCTGTTATAAGATTCATCTGTCCTTACAAGGCTAGATGTCATACGAACAATTAAAATTATGAGCGGAAAGGCCTGTGTTATTGGAGTTTCCATACGAAATGTTTCAGTAGGTTGTTTGTTGTACTATGTCTAAACCGTGTCCGGCTTATAACCGGCAATAGATTTGTTTTTAAATACGTGGGATTTAAGCATGTAATATTTACTTTTTGAGTGTTTTTTGCTACAAGTCATACTATTTTTTATTATTTATCCTCCGTTATACAGGCTTCCTTAACATTTTGTGATTCCGATTATAATTTTGTGTAAACTCTGAACAATACCTACATATATGTGATATTCCAAATAATTGATTTTTAAAAACCTTGCATTATCTTGCCCATCTACCATTACATGCTACTGTTAAGAAGTATCATAATATGTATCTATAGATTTAATTTTTAAGACTTGCTTAACGCTAACATAATTGATGATAAACTTAATAATATATGATGTAAGCTGTTTGTAACACGTTAACGATAATGTTCATTTTATTATGAAAGTTTTAATTACATTACGTGTTATTGAGTTCGGAATTTGGCCTTCACTAGAATTCACTAGCTTGAGATGTTTCGTTTAGTAATTATTTTCAGTTATTGTTTTGAATTTTCGTCTCGTTGTAAGTACTTAAGTGAATATGATATTTATTTTAATTTTATTTATTTAGGTCATCCAACATCAGTCACAACAAATCTTATAGCTAGGGTACATAATATAACAAAAAAAAAAGACAATTGTGACAAACATTTACAGGATAACACAACATGATTTTTGAGTCAAGTCAATAAGTATGTGGTACACAAATTACACAAATGGTACACATATTCAAAGTTTATTCATCATTGTCAGTTTTGTTTGAATATGTTGGTTTAAATAATAATATCATACAGCGCATATTACGTTTTCAATATCTGATGAAATTAAGAATTTTGATAAGAAGTCGCATTCTATTCAAAGAGGAGCAGATTATTATTCAAATAAAGCCACACAAATTGACTTTAATATACTCACACATCCTATTTTTGGGGATGTCATTTATCATACGATATCCACATTCTATCTACTACATTGAAGAGGTTTGTTAAAGATAGAGATGCGTTTCCAAACAGAATTATCTTAGAGTAATAATACCACACACCACGTTATTATGATAATAATGTTACATATTATGTATTTTGTAAAATTAAATTGTAAAACTGACATGATTAAAAAGAGCAATTATGTTCTTCTGTTCGGCAGTTTCTTGCCGGTTCTTCTCCGTAGATACTGCTTTCCGAATCGGTGGTAAATGTTAAAAATATGTAATGACGTTTCAAAAGTGCTTCTAGAAGAAGAAATGTTTGAGTTTACTTATAGTTTTCTATTTCGTAATCGATATTGTTAAATCCTAAACATTGAAAACAAAACATTTATTATACCGCAATTACGCGCCTTATTCGATTCCCCTGTAATAACAAAGAAAATATTTTATCCAATAACGGCAAAAGCGCAACGCTAAAGCTCTGAGCAAATAAAAATAAAAATACCTGTTGCAACACTCGATATTATGAATAAAAATAATAGTAATAGCTGTGATAAATCTGCAGTGTTTCAATATATTTTTGCATATAAATAATGTTTATTTTGTGGTAGCAGTTTGCTTTTTAAATATTGACCGTGTATCTATACTAATATTATAAAGCTGGATAGTTTGTTTCTTGGTTTGAACGCGCTAATCTCAGGAACCACGGATCTAATTAGAAAACATATTTCACTGATAGAAAGTCCATTTATCAAGAATAATTTCATCACGCTAAGACCAATAGGAGTAATGCGGGTAAAACCGCTGGGCACATTTAGTTATAAATGTAATAAGTGAAAATAACAAAATGAAAACTGATTTATGTAATCCTAGCTCTGCACTAGCCTGTAACTCGCGACTTCGTCCATGTCATACTAAATAGTTTCGTGCGATCTCAAACTAATCTATTTTAGTGTTAATTTTCACCCAGTAAAATTCCGCCCTTCGTTTGAAGAAGCAGAATCCAGATGTAATTTTTAGTTCATTTTTGCATATAAAAGAAGCTAAAATATTAATAAAAATGTATCGATAATTATAGGAAAATATACGCTAGGTACTAAACGATTCTCGAAACAGATATTGATAGACCGCAAATAAAACTTAAAAGTCAAAACGGATTACCTTTTCTATGTAAATATTAAGTTTTTCCACAGATAGGTTTCACAGACGACGGTACTGGGAAATGCACGAAGCATAACATTCTGATAAAATTGAATTATATCTCACAGTGCTTTCGCTACACGTGTAACTTTTAGTATGTATTTTTAGTTTTAATACATAGGTATGGTATGTTTTTTTTATTATTATTTAAGCGAGGATCTTGATAAAAATAATTTTTTGCTTTGTAAGAAAAACGAATTAATTTTTTTTGTACAATAAAAGCACGAAAATATTGTTTTTAAATTAATCTGAACCGAAATCACGATTAATTTATTACAAAAATGCGATGACTCGAATTTTTTAGACATTTTTTGAAAACGCTTATCGGAAAGTTTGTACCTTTTTTATTATATGTAAATTGTTGAGAATAAATAGCAACGGTATTTAGTATGTAAAATACACAATTCAACGAGGTAATTTCAGTTGGTAACTTTTAGTACGTGAATGAAATAAGTCGAAACTTTAAAATAGTTTCGTTGAAAAGGGGATTGTGTTGGATATAATACATATTGAGTAGGATTTTAGGGCGTGAGATCCCAAATACTTGTGGATGCAAATAACATTCATTCCTTCGCTTATTCAACTATATAGGTTTTGAAGTATTTAGAGGAAAAAAAAATTGAACTGGAATGTCTATTTTTTATAATTAGATTTCAGGCCTTTGTATTTTAATTTATAATGTATACTGTAGCTAGGATATAAAATTGAAAAACACCTAAGCCTTATTTTATATGTAAATAGGTTGACCTGAATGACATGAACTGCTTTTTATCCGAGTACCGCCCAACAGACGCCATGGAGTGAATCTCACTAGAATAATTACTAGCTGGTCATATGACGTGTTTATTCAGGCTATTGAATTTCATTATTATATTTAAATCGATATGTGTTTTTGTATGATTGTTAAATAAAATAAATGTGGTTCGTAAAACTATTACCTTATAGGTACCGCTTAATTTTTAAATATTTTTTTTAAATATTTGATATTGATTTTCAGGATAATACGACGAAGTCATGAAATTATTGTAGTGTCACCGATCCTATCCTATAGCTGTCCGTTCAAAGCGTAATTAAAACTGATTATAAAACAACATTTAAGTTACACTATGTGTTATTTTGTCCAAAGGTAAATTAAGAAAAACTCACTTGCAGAAAAAATCTTTCTAGGGTATTCAATAAAAGTGTATTAAAGTTTCTAATAATCTAAATATAATACACAGATTTTACAATGTAAGCGTTTCCCTTCATCCCTTTGTGGACCGTGTCAACTGAGCCCCTTTTCATGCTGTCTTCTTTTCATATCTCATAAAGTATACTACCAAATAAAATTATGAGCCATTTTTTTATTTATTAAACGTTGGATTAATACAGTTTAAGAAGGTTTTATATCTTATTAATAACTAACAATATCTAATAAAATTTTAGTACTATTTATGAAAGAACGAATTCTATTTTTTGTCGAATCTAACTTTGTAGTTATATGTTTATAACATATATATATGTATGTTGATAATAATTTAAATTTAAACTCGCATAAAACGCACGCAACGACCGATTTCAGTTATTTGTTTACATCGAGTATTTATGATTTATATTCATTGATACTAAAAAATACAAATTGAATTATTTATTTAATTATTACTTTCAGTTTTGATAGAATTAAAGGCAATTTATGTACATAAATTACTTAGGTTTAGTCCAAACTACAAAAGTTTGTTCAGTAATTGTAGACGAAGTAACTATATTTATTCGATAAAGTAACTGTGTTTTACTAATTAAGGTGTTATTGATTGAAATTTAACCCAAAAACAGGCATTAAAGTTAAGTCAAAGTAGGTCCCAATAATATTGAGAAATTTGCAAATTTTCCTTTTCATTTCATTCTTTCCTTTTATTACCATAAGAAAATTTAAGATATTTTCATATTTAGCTCATATTTGTTTCCACTATAGTTATATAGGTCCTATGAGGATTTTAGGTCATAATCCACCAAAGATTTGTAGACGTAACATTGTTAAACATCCGGGAATAGATCGGATTCTCATGTTTTCTTTCAAGAAAAGTTATTTCAATAAAAATAAGTAGTTACTTTTAAATACAACATAAGTGAAGTCCCGTGTCCCCTAGTGGGGTAAGGGGCAAATGCATTATACATCTGTTTCACTGATCGATTTTCTTTAGGGACAAGTAGGTGATCAGCCTTATATGTCCTATCAGACCGAGACTTTTTTGAAGTGAAAACTTCTTTAGCGGCGTTGAGCACTTTTTCTGTAATGGGTATAAAATCTTATACTCGCGTCAGGACACGTGACCTGATCGAAAAAGCGTAAGACGGATGGAGAGAACTCAACGTTAATAATCAGGTTTTCACTTCTGCCGGCACTCCCGGAGTGCAACCCGTCTTTTTTTTTTTCTTCGTCTCCACCGGGAATCGAACCCGGCACCCATCGGTACTACGCTCGCGCGTCAACCACTGTACTAAGGAGGCGGTCTTACCTACTTAAATACAACATACATGTTCCATATTTCGATATGCACCTTCACCAAATCTTAATTTGACATACAAAAAGCAGTATGACAGATTGTGGTGTAGTTTATAGTGGCATGATAAATGATGTGTTGCTTCAACTGAGACAGGTGAGCAAATACGCGTTAATGAGCTTGTATACACGAGGAAATGTCTTTTTATCGAAACATATAGAACGCAGTTCATTAAAGAAACGAATCTTCAATGGCGGCGCTTATCATTCCCTCTCGCTTACACACGGCCGTACGGCATGCAAAAAAAAAGGGAAATATAAAATCACTAAAATGTATTTGATTTTCCCTATAATAGTTTTTATCATAAATTTACAATGACAATTATGCATTTGCGAAAGTAATTAATGTTTTATTGGAATTTGACAAAATATGTTCTTTGGGAAAAGTTGTTCAGTTTTATGGGCTCATTACAAATACTATGGGGATTTTGTTATATTCTGTATACGTAAATATGATTATTCATATAAATACACAAATACCATAACAAAAAAGTTTGTCAACAAACAATTTAAAATAATTAATAAAATAATTATCCATTTACGTTATTTTTATTTTCTTTTTTGCTGACCCTACCATACGTCAGTGTCAGCTTTGGCCGCCATTGAAGATTCGTTTCTTTAATGAAACGAAATATACAAATATTATAACTGGTAATACGAAAAAAACAAATCGTCGTAGAATTGGAAGTAATATTCAAAATATACCTAGGTCAGGTTAATGAATAATATTCAAACGTAAGGTCGATTATGAATAATTTACCTTTGGGTAAGATATGAAATACCCGTCTGAAAATAAAGGTCGATCATGTTCAAATGTATTGTAATCTAGACTAATAAATAGGGTAATAAAAGATCGGTTACAAACAAACAAAAAAAAAGTAAATAAAAGATAGGATATTTTATTTTTATTTTTATCGGTTACATAAAAAGGAATGTTTTCTCGTATGCATCTGAGTATCCCCTCCATGTGTCGTTGTATTCATATTACAATGAAGAACTTCTCTTAAACTAAGATATGTTTCATGATTCATTTCTATAAATGCAGTGGAACGCGTGTGAGTTAGTTCAAATAGGTCGAATTTTGACCACCCGTCTATCCTATATATTGGCACGTGATAGCAATAAAAACTAGTTTAAACCAGAAAATGCTAATACATTTATACGATCACGCAACAAATTTTGCATTTGGTGCAATTTTTGCTTGATAACCACCGACCTACAGGTCATTGGTCACATATGTGATGATATCACTATTTTTGTTCTCTCTTTAAAATAATTCTGAGAATATGCCGATGTGTTGTAATTCTTTGGGTAAAATAGAAGGGAAAAACCAATAAAAATAAATAAAACTAGATTCTTATACGTAACAATGATCAGTGTTTTGTTTTTCCATTTTTATTGTTTCAGTAATTTTCAGTGTTTTGTTTACAGTAACTGTTATTGAAATATAAACAAGTAGATATTTAAACATTGATCTTTACCAATTTATTTATATTGTTGTAATTGTAGTCAACTATATAAATTTATTAGAACAAGTGCGAATTCGAATTACGCAAACAATGAACATACATATTTATTAAATAAGTGGATATAAAAGTTACCTATAGTCATAGTATGTAGGTATACATATATGTAGTTAATGTTCTCGAAGTAATTTTGGTATATAAAACGTCAATTTCTACCATGCATTATTAGAGGTCCATTATTCAAAGGCTTCACTGATTTATATGTGCCTTCTTTTACCCTTGTACAAACGTTTGTAGGTACATCTTGGTAACATAAATATACCGTGTGAATGAATAGACTAGTTACTTGTTAGTCTAGAATTATTATCTATGTGCAGCTTTCTGTTAAGGAAAGTTTCAAACAGTGTCATAGTAACCATAAGTAGTGTGTAACCGGTATCTCTGGACCAGTAATGCAGGTGGCTGGGCAATGTAAACAACTGAGAAATTATAGTTTTCAACTATTTTAGGTTTTGCTTTGCGAAACATGAGTTGCGTTGGGCAACTCATAAATATGATATTTATAAGCTTTGTAATGTGGAATAAGAACTGGGTTTCAAAAGTGTAGAATAAATATATATAAGATAATTTTATTCAGACGTGTTATATTTAAAGAATAGCGTAGGTATATAAATTGCTGAAGAAGATACATACATACATACTTACTTTAATACAGGAATGTTTTCAAGAAAAATAATAAATATGTTTACGTCTACTATCGATTCTTAGAATAAGTCCCTTCTTATTTAAATCATGAAGAGTATAAAGATACAAGTCGAAGAGAACAACAATACAAGTTAAAGAGAAACTAAACTTTCGCATTAGGTAACTTTGTACAAAACAAAGAAACTAATATAAATATAAACAAAAAACACAACGAACATACCTTGAAAGCTGTAGACATTAGCTAGATATTACTGTAATTCTTAAGAAATACGTACCTAAAAATAAAGCTTCATCACACTCCCAAGCGCGCTGCACATATAAACGCAGCCTAATCTCTACAACTTATAAGCATAGATAAAACAAAGGTAGTACGGCATTCGAACGGCCTTGCGACGTACCGTGAAAGGCGCTTGAGCAAGTGCTGTGCAATGCAAAATATCTTGGTAAAGAAATGCCGCTTACTCCGTCTAGACTGGTCACTGGATTTAGTAGATATTTGATTCTTTCTCTCTTTCTTTGTATTTATTTGTGTTTGTTTTTTTACTTTTTTATGGGTTCGTGGAACATAGTTAAGAGTTTTGGTATTGATGAAACAGACAGGGAACAAGTACCTAATGATTATTTCTTGTAGAATCGCGGAAATCTTGGCGAAGAAATGCCGCCTACAACGCTTGGAGGTTGGACTAGTTACTGGATTCAGAAGATATTTGTTTCTTTCTCTCTCTTTTTCTATATATATATATACAGTCGACTCTCGTTAATTCAAACCTGCGATAATTCGAACCTCTCTATAATTCAAAGTTATCACGAGGTCCCTACAAAATCTCTTTATATTTCGAACTAAATCCATACATTTTTGTGCACTTGGTAATTCGAATGAAAATATCATTGCTATATAACAAAACGACGCGTTAATTCGAACTCATCGGCGTCCAACATTCGACAATTCAAAGTTGCAGAGAGATAGAGGTGGAAAGATTGTAAGTAGGTAGTCAGGTAGGTACATTTTGCGACAAGTTCAAACTTGTTCAATGAGCCGTTGTTTTCGTTATGATTAGTTTGACTTTACACTTCTCACGAATTGGTAGATATGTTTAGTTATCATTCGGTTACTGTAGAATAGCATTTAATAAATAATAATTGATTAACAATTAATAATTCGAAGTTTTCTTAAGTTCTCTCACAAATTTGATATTTATTATTTGATATTTCAAACTCTTGATAATTCGTAATATTTTGAGAGTCCCTCGAGTTTCGGATTAACGAGAGTCGACTGTATATATCTCTTTTTTATTTTTGGGATCTTGGAAAATGGTTAGTTCCGATACAAAACGTTTTTTGTATAGCAGTTACTTCTTTGGCGTTGACTTAATACTTCGAAGATTATTCATATACAGATCTCATCAGAGTTATTACATGAAATCATCATATTATTTAAGTGCTAAAATACAACAATTTTTATCCATTGTACCTGTGATATATAACCTTGGCATTGTTCCGGCTCTGCTCACGATAATCGTTTCTGATGAAAGTGCATGTTGTCACTGTATAATCTAACTTTATGGTTAATTTTTTGTATTTTTAGAATTGTATTAGAACCAGAACAAAGCTAGGGAATCAAGCGCGTACCATCTTTGACCATATCTTCGCTTATCAGGCGCGATCTCGATCGTGGTAAGCGCTTTCCTAATGTACCTACATCCAAAAAGACCTCACTAATTAAAAAAAAAAATACGCTTTGATATGAATGCGAGATTTATAAAGAACTATCCACACACATGACCTTGCCTAAAATTAATTTCTGATACAATTAGTATTTGTATTTAAAATCGATATATCCCAGCATTCAGCACTTCACGATATCGCTATTTTACCTTCTTCAACATTGAACTGTCAATAAAACAAAAGTATCTCCTAAAACTTAATCGATTCCCTATTCCTTTCAAAGGTGAAATTCAATATACTGACAAATAGACTTACTTTCGTATAGCTATAATATTGTACGCTAGCTTTCCGCTCGCGGCTTCGCCCGCGTTTTCAAAGAAAAACCCGTATAGTTCCCGTTCCCGTGGGATTTCCGGGATAAAACCTATCCTATGTGTTAACCCAAGTTACCCTCTATATGTGTGCTAAGTTTCATTGTAATCGGTTCAGTTATAGGTAGTATTTGCGTGAAATAGGAACAAACATACATACACACATCCTCAAAAACTTTCGCATTTATAATATTAGTAGGATAGGATAGGATTAGTAGGATTGTAGTGGTGTATAATGTATAATAGCGTATAATCATAGCTATCAATGTGACATTCAAAATATAATCCGATCTGATAAAAACAGTTGAAATACTCGCATTGTTATACCTTTTGTGGCAATATAATGATTTGTGCACTATAACTCGTGATTTACGAATTTGTGAAAATAATGATTATAATTAGACGGTCAGTTCGGTACGTATTTGTGAAAATAATGATTATAATAATCAGATGTCAGTTCATTAATAAGAACGATTTGTTTATACATGTAATGCGTATAATACCGGCTGTATGGGGAAAATGTTTACGGTGTAAACATATCCATATACCTATGAATGTATAGGTACATAAAGTTAACGCAATCGTGATGCATAATATTATAATATGGTATATATCGATCACAATATTTGTCTTTTTTACAATGTACAAAGTGCGTCAAAACGAGAAGTATTTTTTGTGGGTATTTACATTTACAATACACATATCATTATTTACCTACTCGTATGTGAGTATTGTAACATAATAACATCATTTCTAAGAAAACAACTATCTGTTGAGAATGTGAATGTATTTTTGTTTGAGAAATATCAGCTTCTGCATATTATTTACATCGTTTACATGTAATTGTTACGTCGTAATCGTTATTGTTATTTATTTGCCAAAATTGCTTTAGAAGTCAAATAGCAAAGAAAATATGTGTACCCCAGACAAATAATACAAAGTTCTTTAATAATTCTTCATAACGTAAATAGTAATTCCCTTTGTGAAAAAAATATCCACTTTTTCTCTGACATTTACAGGTTGAGTAAGAATGCCGCACGTTCTTACGTCTCGACCATTTATCTATATTTGGTACAATAGAATACAAACTCTATTTTCAAAGACATAAATCAAAAATATCCTTAGCACATAAACATTCTAGTATACATTGAATATAAAGGTTATTGAAAATGATACCTTATGCTAAGTGTATAAGATCTCATTTGAAATGGATTCCTTTATCGATTCTAGCGCCCTCTGTCAACAATAGCGATACGACATAAATGGACAAAGGAATAGAAAGCAGGCTGATAAAGAGTTCAATAGAGTTTTAATGCCTTTGAGGAAAACTGAATTACTAACCGATTTGAGTAATATATTTTTGTATTATTATCTGATTACTGGCACAAAGTTTAAAATTTAATGTATTAACTTACAAAAGTACCCACAAGAAGCTTCTAGCATTGTAAATATATCTGACCGAAACAAAATTTCATCTATTGCCATTTCTTATTAGTTATTTATTAACCATTTGATCCTTCATTTTTTCAAAAGATTATGAAAAATAACTAAGCATTTTAGTACCAATGTATTGTTATTGTTAATTTTAACATTTTGTCGCGCAGAACGCAAAGCTTTTTCCGCCACCTTTTTAAATCTCTTATTCTTAATTTATTTCATCCAAATATAGCAAAATCTAATTCTGTAGCAATAAGGAAATGAAATGCTACCGGGTCTGTCCCTTTTTGTTTTCCTATTGAATCCCTAGTGAATAGTGATAGCAACCATCTGGTATCAAATTATATTATATTATAATATACACATTTCTGTTGGAAATCTCTCTTATAAAACTCTCATAACACTAGAATTCAATAGAACCGCCAATACCAAATGTTTTTTCCATGAAAGTTTTTTCTCTTGTCTCTTTTTATGGCATTTCCCATAGGTTGGGTAAACGATCTATTGTGGATAAGTTACTAGCTATCAGTGCCCAGTCATAGCGAGAAATATTTTTAACTTTCTTCGTTAGCGTTATAGAAAAGCCTCCTAACCAACTGAATGACCACGTCATTTGCCTACGTATATTTACCAATAACATGCCCCTTTTTCCTTTTTAAATTGCGTATTACGATTATTCAATTTTGTTGTTTATTTACTATTCATAGCTATGATTTAAAACATACTATCTTGTCATTCAGTGAGTAACAACGTGGTAACAACGAAGTTCATGCGTCAGCTGTGAATATCCTTCAAGTCATTTAGGTCGTTAGGTCACAGTATGACTATTAAATACTAGACTTAAGGCAACAAGCTCTGTACACTGTGGTACAGTTGAATTTATAATCAATGTAACGCCATAAACAAGAATATTGTGAACTTTGCGATATTTTGAGTACAAAATTATCATATTGTTAGTAACAGTTTGTTGTTATCAATTGCTACTAGGTGAGTTTTTAGAAGCGTTTTTGAAGCGATATATTTTTTAAATTGGTAACATCGTGTCTCTAATGACAAAAGTTCCTTTAAAACGCAACGACACTCGATCGGTGAAGATTACAGGAACAGTTTAAAGAATTAACTTAAGAGCTATTATGAGAAACTGCACACAGCTTACCGCTTCTAGCGACGTCGTTGAAGGTATGTTTCAACAATGCCTCATGGAAAAATCGCTTACGACACCTGTCCTTTAGCCTTTGGGCGGTTACTTTGCGAACTAGTTGACCTCTAACCCGACGATAAATAAGAAGATTTATAGTATCCACCTGTTCTTTATACTTTGTTGTCACGAAATATACGGTGAAGCCAAATTCAGACACAGAATATCTTAGTTTAATTCAAAAGGCAATACGATGTAAATACTTGAATGCCTGAAGACTTCAAGCGTTCTCCTGTAGTGTTTTCTTTTGTAAACAACTTTCATTCGCTTCTATGAATCTGGAATTCGCAAGGTCGATACTACTGGGAAATCATAACTAGTTGATTCCCATTTCATGTAGACACAGTTTTTATTACCAAAATTTGGAGAAACATTAATAAAAAGCTTGTTTAATATTGCTAACGTAATACCTGATGGTCACCATCAGGTGTTATTGCTATGTATTGGTAATCCTGATGCTTACTTAATTCATTCAAAAATTAAATTATTATTTAATAAATTAAAATATTTGCGGAAGTGACCACTAAATTTAACAGTAAATGGCCCACCTGCTTCTTTTTTTGCTGTGGCGTAAAAAATGCTAATTTTGTAAAATGACTGTTCGTTTTAAATTTATAATCGAGCATACATATTATTACTTTGTAAATAAACTTCTTTAAATTATACTAGCTTTCCGCCTGCGGCCTCGCCCGCGTTTTCAAAGAAATACCCGCATTGTTCCCGTTCCCGTGGGATTTCCGGGATAAAACCTAGCCTATGTTGCTCAGTGAAGATGCAGCTTTCTAATGGTGAAAGAATTTTTGAAATCGGTCCAGTAGTTTATGCGTGAATTATAAATTTATAAATTATATAAAACACTTCCTCAATAAATTTTAATTCATACAAGATAAAATGTAATATAGTATATCGAGTAGACGCAGTCATTTAATTCAACGCACTATCTTCAAAGCACATATTCATTTACTGAGAGAGTCTAAGATATTAAAAACATTAAGATAAACATTAGCTAGCAACAGCTTAGAGAAGAAAACTTTTCTATTTATCGTTAAGGGTTGCTAGTTAAATAAATTTATATAACTGAAACGATAACAGCTTCCACTATTTGATGTTTCCTTTTTAATATAAATATCGCATGTTAATATTATCGTGAACGTTATATCATATTGTAATTTTCTGCACGACTGTCGCTTAGTTTAACGCATTTTGCATCCTCCTCTATAACGTCGAGATCTTTCATCCACTTTCAACTTTATGTCCATTGAGTACAACCTAAATTACAATAGCTGTCATAAAATAGATTTATTTTAAAATAAACATAACCGTTTTAAAAAAAGCTCTTGATTCTTTGTATGTCAATGGAAGAGTGAGGATTAGGCGGGTTCAATTTAAATTGGACGGATTATCATACATACTGTTGGACAGATTACATATATATTTTTTTTACAAAAACACGGTTCAAAAACTGAGAACGCTTGATTTAAAATTGCGAAACGAACTGTTCAGCGTTACTTTTAATTGGCGTTGACAATTTTAAAGCTTATAAAATGAAGTATTTATAGATCGTTTTAGCGAGCGATTTAAAATGATTTCCATGTGGGTTGTCCTTTGAAGCCAGCTTATATATCCAGCTATCAAAGAGATATTCATTAATTATTCATACAAAAAAAAATGTGATCTACCTTCTTAACACACCGTATACTAAAACCCTGAAAAAATCTTACAAAATTAGATAAAATCTCTAGCGTTCATAACGGCGGGGTTAGGGGGTAAGCGTAATGAGTTTAACGCAGGCCTTGCTCTTGTCGCGTGACCATAGGCGGTGTCTTACAGATAATGTCATTATGTAAATCTAGGTTAATAGATGTTGCACAACGCCAATAGGAATCCATGTTCAAACAATTATGGTAACACGATTTGTTACGCGGCCGCCCGGAATTCCAAAATTCGAAATTTGAAAATTGCGCGCCTTTTCAGCATGGAGGTTGGAGGTTTTATTCATAATGGGCAATTTTTTTATGGCCAGTTTTATTTTCAATTTCTAAACTTTTTAATAGAATCAATGTTAACACACGTGCTTTAAAAAAATGTACGCGTTAGGAAATTAGCTGACTCGCGTCGCTCGCTACGCGACTTGCTCTTGTGAAATGGGATTTTCATAGTTTAAATTCAAGAAAAAAGGGTAGTTAATAAAAAATTACAAAATGTGTCTCAAATAAAATTCCTGCATCGTTATAACTAAAACTTCACACTTCCAACTTGCGTCTTAAAGACGTTATTGCGTTTTAAATCAATTGGTTCAATAAAAATGTATGATTTAGTTAATAAGGGTAGGTATATAATAAGTGCATATTGGATTTAGCTGGAATCCGGTTGCAAGCAGCGGTTTGCAATCCGTTGCGACATCACATTCCACTTGAAGCCTTGAAGATGTGATACTGTCTATGCTTTTAGGACTGATTTGATGCTCTGTCTAGGCAAGTTTGCGATGTTTTAAAGTCGTTCTCAAAATCGCGTCATTTCTAGAGACATTTTCAAGACATTTTCTTTAGGTACCTATGCATTTTTTGTAACGATTAACTACTGCTTCTATAGCAGACAATAGAAGCAGTACTTAAGCAAGTACATAGAATAAAAAGAACATAAATACAGAAAACAACTGTCCCAAAAAACTCGTGTATTTGTTGTTTTCAGTTTAGCAAAAAAATTATTTCTGTAGTATAAGGTTCATTGAACCTTTCACTTTTGTAACGATTCTTCAAAAAACAATTTAAATTTTACCTTTTATAGTCTGTGCATGCACATGTGCTTTCATTCAATCCTTCTGTATTAAGCAACCAATTTATAAAGAACGGGCTGACCATGACGTCTTTAAGCGTATTATTGACGTATTATTGTCGGTGTGAAAAAGTGATGCTACTATATGACTTATATAGTTCTGTCCTTTTTCTACACAGGAATTAACACTGCTTTAATTCTGTACATCGTAACTGTTGTAATAGGCAAATATTATAATCTGTATTTTGGTTATTGTATAGTCTGTATGGTATCACTGTAAACTGCAATTGTCTTTGCCCTCCTCCTGTCTCTGTGGTTCGTGGTGTAATGTCGTGTGCGCACAATGTAGTTTGTAATAAATTATTATAAAAATAAAGATAATTTATCAGCAACAACAAGTTGTGTTTCAATATACAATTATTTCAACATGGTAGCAGAGCGTGGTTGATAAATTATGAAAAAATATCAACATCACGAGAAGATTATGAAGATACGTAAAAGTACAAGTTACACAAGTAAATTGAATATAAAAGGGAAGGTTGAAAATTGATCAAGATTATTAGAAATATTGAAACAATGGCTAAGCAAGCCCGGATTGAAGATATTACGATACCCATTTTTGATGGTGCAAATTATTCAAGTTGGAAATTGAGGTTAATGACCTTGTTGGAGTATAAGGAATGTCACGAGCCCGCCACGACACATGTTCCGGTAAAAGATGAAAATATTATGAAGAAGAAAGATTTAAAAGCAAGGACTATTATAATGAGCATAATTTCAGATCGTCAAATAGAATATATTAGTGAATGTAAAACAGCTTACGAAATTATTAGAAAATTTGACAGGATGTACCTAACCCAGTCTACTGCTATGCAAATATTATGCAGAGCAAACATAGAAGAAGTAAAGTTGAATAATTATAATACAGTAGAAGATTTTTTTGTCGCTTTTGAAAAAACAATCAACACTTTTAAAGACGCCGGAGGAAAGATTGATGAAACAGAAAAGTTGAGATATCTTCTCAAAGCGCTCCCACCAAGTTATAGTTATATTGGAGATTTCCTTGATGTAATACCAAAAGAACAAAGGACTGTTGATTATGTAAGGACTAAAATTAAAGAGAAAAATATTACTTCATGCAATTCAGAAGG
>CAJQZM010037714.1:0-19437 GCA_907164665.1 Colias nastes | reverse complement strand
GTGGTTCATTTGACCCATATTTTTTTCCTATGCGGGCTTGTAGTCTAAAACTAGTCAATGATAAATTAGTTGATGGTTTGCCGGATAGGATTGAAAGTGTAGACATGAAATGTTCAAATTGTATACAAAGTAAAATGGCTAATGTTCCTTTTGAAAATAATAGAACTAAAACTAAAGAGATTTTAGAATTGATATTTTAGATTGATATTGGCCGGAAGTTATTAAAACGGCAGCTTATTTAAAAAATCGAATTATTGCTAATACTTTAGAAAATAAAACTCCTTATGAGATATTTTTTGGAATAAAACCAGATGTAGAACATTTAAAAATTTATGGAAGTAGAGTTTTTGTAAGAGTTCCTGAAGTTTTAAGAAAAAGTAAATGGGATGACAAAGCTAAATTAGGAATATTGGTGGGGTATAATGAAAATAGCTACAGAGTTCTTTTGAATAATAGGATAGTTAATGCTAGGCATGTTCAGGTAGTCGAAGAAAATACTAAATTAATTTGCTTAGAAAAACAACATGATCAAATAGTTAAAGATAATGATTTAGAATCTGATACAACATTGAATGTTTCAAATAAAATATGTAATACGGAATATGAGAATGATACAAACATAGATGAGAATTATAAAAATACTACGGAACACCTTGTAAACAATGATAATCTTGATGACGATGAGAATAACGAATGTGTAGGAGTAGGAACACTTAAAAGAAAGCGAATTCCAGTTTCTAGATATGGTAATCCAGTTTTACACTTTATATATATGTAAATTATACTGATGCAAATGTACCAAATACTTATGAAGAAGCAATGAGCTCAATTGATCATGAACTATGGCAAAGAGCAATGGACTCTGAAATAAATAGCTTAAATAAAAACAATACTTGGCAAATTGTTGATAGGCCCGAAGACAAAAAAGTTATTGATGTTAAGTGGATTTTTAAAAAGAAAAGTAATAATGTTTACAAAGCAAGATTAGTTGTAAGAGGATTTCAGCAAAATGATTATATTGAAAATGTTTATTCACCAGTAGGAAGAATGCAAACATTGAAAATTTTATTGTCATACAGTTGTAAAAATAGTTTATTAATTGAACAGATGGATGTTGAGACTGCATTTTTAAATGGTTGTGTTAAGTCAGAAGTATATATAAATCAACCGAAAGGTTTTGTAATAGGAGACAATAAAGTTTGTAAATTGCAAAAAGCTCTCTACGGTCTCAAAGAAAGTCCTAGAGTATGGTATGATTGTTTTGATAGGTTTATAAAAGGATTAGATTTTGTAAGAAGTAACTATGCTTATTGTTTATATGTAAACAGAGTGAGCAAAGAACCAATATATATACAGGTAAATTAGCTTGGAGAAATTTTTGCATATGTAGTGGTGTGTATATTACTCAGATCTTAGAGCGCGTTTCCACTATATCGTTCTGGCCTATACAAAAATGTTTCGATATCCTAACATTACTATTTAATTTTATACTTATTCCTAGCAACACTTTTGTTTTCAATAAAAACAAGTTTTTATTTGAAAGAAAATGGTTTTGAATTTATAAAAAAAAATATATCATTCAATTTCACGTCCTTGAGCAAACGACAAGGCAACTACCGTGAAACAATAAAATATCGTGTCCATAATAATTTGTTTCATAATTAATATTTGACCATAATAATTACGAAACAAAACAAATAAATAAATCGTCACTTGATAGTGGAAAGTGGAAACACGCACAAAACCAGAATAAACCAGTTTACGCTGTCCGCAGGTGCCACGTGCAGTCGTTTGGTACCGTTAGAACATAAAGCACACATTTCATTCAAAAATTATAATTATTACGTAGTTTAATTGTTAAATTTTGTATTTGTTGATTGTTGTTATTATTTGTTATTATTGTTATAATATTTGTTGAAGTGTTTAATTTGTGTGTAAGTGTTGTAACTTTATATTGTTAATTCAAAATGGCTCCAGTGTTAAAACATGGTCGAGGCAAGCCTTTGACTTCTCAAACTAAAGAATTAAACTTTAAATGTCGTTTCTTTTTCAGGTTAGTAAATTTTTCATTTTAGTAACATTGTTAATGTAAAAGTTATACGTATGTTAAATGTGCAAATATTAAAATAAAGTTTCATCTTTTTCAGAGGAGAAACACATATAGTTTAATTTAAAATCCCTTATATATATCGTGGCCATATCGTAGATTTGCTCATTTCATGATATGATCGATCATTTCGTGAAATGATCGCATTTCATGAAATGATCGAATGTCTATTGGCCACATCCTGATGTGGTTTGGGCAGATCAATGATAAGAAATCGTTTCTCGATATGGCCAACTAAACGCGCGGTTTTTTCATGAAATGATCAAAATTATTTGATCATATCGTAAAATAGTTACATTAATTATTGGTAGAGGCGCTGCAAGCTCTGTGTTTATGTGATAACTGATAATATGGCGGCCGCTGGCGAAAATTTAATTATTCGCAGTTAATAACTTCATAATTCGTTTAATAACAATATGAAGAAAGTCATAGCAAAGAATTTACGACGAAGAGGTTCGAGTACTATGGAAAATGTGGATATCTTATATGTATTGAAGAAAAATGCGTCTTAAATAAAAGGATTTAAGACGCATTTTTTCTTTTAGGATATATATTTATATATCCTACTATATTATTATGATTGTTTGTTTTTTAAAAAGCGATCCGCTTCTGGCACTCGCCGGCCGCTGCCGCGGCACGCTCGCTTTGCTCGCTCGGCTCGTGCGTTGTTTATCAAAGTCTAACCTAACCTAACTGTTTTCTATTGCAAAAACCATTCGCTTCTGGCATTCGCCGGCCGCTGCCGCGGCACTAACTTAAATGACACTAAACAAGTTCTTAGAATATTCTGAATTTTTTTAATATTTTATGGACTCTATATTTTATACGATCTGGCCAAATGTGGATGATCAAATCGTGAAACGTTGACGATTTAACGATCTGATCAAACTATGTTGGCCATTTCATGAAATGCGACCATTTCGTGAAATGATCAATCATATCATGAAATGAGCAAATCTACGATATGGCCACGACATATTATATATAAAATAAAAACTAAAAATAAAATGTTGTTTTATTTTATTTGCTGACCATACACTACTACAAACGCAAAAATTTCTCCAAGCTAATTTACCTGTATTACTGTTTGTTGATGATCTTTTAATTTGTTGTAAAAGTAAAAATAAAATTGAAGAAGTAAAAATTAGCTTGATGAAAAGGTTTGCAATGAAAGATTTGGGTAAAATTAAAAGTTATATTGGTATAGATATAGATTATAGTAATGATAGAAATATATTGTCTTTAAATCAAACAAAATATATTGAATCTTTGGCTGCAAAATATAATTTAGAAAATTCTAAGTTATATGATACTCCAATGGAAACTAATTTAAGATTAGAACAAGCTAAGGAAATTGATGAAGGTATTCACTACAGAAATTTAATAGGTGAATTATTGTACATTAGTAACGGCACTAGGCCAGATGTAGCGTATAGTATTAATTATTTGAGTAGGTTTCAGAATTGTTACAGTCGAACACACTATAAATATGCAATAAGAGTATTAAAATATTTGTTTAAGACTAAGGATTTAAAGTTAACATACTATACTGAAATATTAGATTCTATGGTAGATTCTGACTATGCTGGAGATAATGTAGATCGGAAATCAACGTCAGGTTTTGTTATTAGATTGTTTGGAAACTTATTTTTTTGGAAAACACATAAACAAAATGTGGTTACTAAATGTTCAACTTTTGCAGAGTATATTGCTATGTCAGAGGCAGTGTCAGAAGTACTTTTTATTAGAAGAGACTTGTTAAGTGATTCATTTGATTTAGAATTTTGTAAACCGGTAAAATTGTATGAAGATAATTCAGGTGCGATTGCAATAGCTAAATATGGTAATTTTACAAAAAATTCAAAACACATTGAAGTGCAGTATCATTATATAAATGAGAATTATGAAAGAGGAATTATTGATATTGTTAAAATTGATTCAAAATGTAACTTAGCAGACATGTTAACTAAAAGTCTAGATAAGACAAAATTTTTGAAAAACAGATTAGAATTAAGATTAATTTAGTACAGTTTACATCTGAGTTCAAGTTATAATATTGTATAAGTAAAAGTTAATTAGATTATAAATTGGGTGGAGGTATTATATTGTGTTGTTAAGCATTGTAAGTAAGTAAAGGTAATATTGTTTAAAGAAAATAAAGATTATAAATTTGAGGAGGCGTGTTGTAATAGGCAAATATTATAATCTGTATTTTGGTTATTGTATAGTCTGTATGGTATCACTGTAAACTGCATTTGTCTTTGCCCTCTTCCTGTCTCTGTGGTTCGTGGTGTAATGTCGTGTGCGCACAATGTAGTTTGTAATAAAGTATTATAAAAATAAAGATAATTTATCAGCATCCACAAGTTGTGTTTCAATATACAATTATTTCAACAGTAACAAAGCTCAAGTGAATCTAAATCTATTTATTTCCAAGAAATATGCGCTCTTTTGTTGAAGAGGCCACTTGTATTCAACGCCACTTCACCAACAAAAACATGATTTATAAAATTACTGTCAGCTTTTTTTTTTATCCTTCATAATGTTAGAACTAGGTGTTTTAAGCTTTTCGGTAAGATCATTGTTTATTTATCTGAATATAATACGAATTTTAAAATTGCATTTATTTACCGTGATAAAAAGTAATATTTAATTGATTTTTGTCTCAAATTTAGAACATATACAATACAATACTTACATAAACTATTTTTCTATGACTTTTAAAGATATCCGTTCCGTTTCTAGTTTAGTATCTATTACAAATAGCTTCGGAAAAGTGAAATAAAGCAATTGGCAACGAAACCATGTCAGAAAATAATTCGGTTTATTATACAACTGATATATATTTAATTTGTTAATAAAACCATCAATGGAACAATTAATATAGACATTATGCAAATTTAATAATATTGCCTGATTGTGAACAAGGCAGGGTATTTTAATCTTTATTCTACTGGGATATATAATCATTAATCATTATGATGCTATAATTTTGTATTTTGTACAGATGATGAAGATTTTAACGAAACCTTTGTTGTAACAAGCTATTTAGTCCTTTAAACATGTAAATTGTTTAAATTAATATTCTTAACAGTTTGCCATAATGTAGTAGGTATTCTAATATATCAGACTAGCTATGCCCCGCGGTTTTACCCGCACCGCTCCGCTCCTGTTGGTCTTAGCGTGATAATTTATATTATAGCCTTCCTCGATAAATGGGCTATCTAAGACCGAAATAATTTTTAAAATCGGATTAGTAGTTACTGAGATTAGCATGTTCAAACAAACTCTTCAGCTTCTTCAATATACTAAGTATAATACTAAGTATATTTCTTCAGTATAGGGTAATTGCGCTGGTTTGCCGTCCAGCTTCAGTTTTCGTCCATTTGACTGACCTGCTACAATCACGTGCGTAAAACTTGAATACAAACCTACCTTCCCGCGCAAGTTTGCACTTTTTACGGTCCATAATGTTTAAGCAACAGTACTATCAACATGAAAATTTGATTTGACAAGAAGAGAGTTCAAAAAATTAACGTAAAAGTGGCCGCTACGCATCCGTGCCTTGCAGATGTCATCGCGCGAGAGAAATATTTGCCGGCGAGAAAAGTTCATGGAAAGTTAAATCACTGTTTTAGCTAGTTTACGTAATGTTTTTGGTACGTATGTTT
Organism: Colias nastes; assembly: GCA_907164665.1. Taxonomy (NCBI): domain Eukaryota; kingdom Metazoa; phylum Arthropoda; class Insecta; order Lepidoptera; family Pieridae; genus Colias; species Colias nastes. Next base: position 13,659 of record CAJQZM010037714.1, on the reverse strand, counting down.
ATTTATAAGCTTAATAAACGCAATTATAAGTGTTTATCATACTTTTTTTATAATACTCTTCGAAAAATTAAGTGGACGGATACTAGGTTACCAAATTCTCAAAATATTTGGTTTTCGTCCAAGTGGACGGAAACTCAAACAGCTACGTGAATATTTGTTAGGGTCATTTTACTTTATCGGACCTTTAAAATACTTAATAGTTTCTCCCGAAGTGATCTTTATTGCTATTAGTTTAGATTTTTTGGTTTCCGTCCACTGCTTTGTCAGTGCTGCCAAAATAAAAAAATATTTAAAGAAGTGGACGAAAACTAAATTTAGCTTTAAACGTTTTAGTTTTCGTCCATGAATGAGTATTGGAGTGGACAAAAATTAAAAATAGCTATTCTTTTGCATTACTTTTCGTCTTTTTTACGTATTGAAAAGTTTTCTATTCAGTATTTTCCTTACAAATAATTGGTGAGGGTACTTATAAACACTCTGGTGTTGTAGGTACCTAATATTGTCATTCATTCAGTCATGTATCATTCTCCTTATGTGAAGTAGAGTCAATTATTCGTAGCATAAATGGGGGTAGGTCAGACATAATACACTGTATTTTTCTTGATTATCATTCACTTGAGTATCATCTTTTATTCTAGGTCTGTTTTGCCAATGCAGTATTTTTTATTCTACTTACTCAACGTATCCTAAGAAAGATCTTATTGTTTTTAGATGGCCTCGAAGGAGTCTAAGAAAGCTAGAAAAAAAAACGCTACGTACACTGAAGAATCTTTAATAAAGGCTTTAACGGCAATTCGGAAAAATAAGGCATCAGTAAGACAATAATGCATAGTTCAGTAAGGCATAGTATATTTTAGTAGCTAAAACGTATTATTATGGCTGTGTTTAATATAGTACGTTTCATTTGATAAACAAAGTATTAGAATGAAAATTTTTGTTGTTAGAATGAATATTTCTGTTTTTTGATGTAATTTCTTAGTCCTATAATTATTACTTTATTCATTTACATTGTAAGTAACGCATTCCTTTCTTTATTACGAATGATTAAACAGTCATCACTAACGCATATAAAGACTGCCAAGTGCTACATAGATCTCAGTGTTGACTAGTTATATTGATTATTATTAGTAAAACTAAACCTGTAAGGTAGTGAGAAATTGTGATGTTGATTAAATAAAAGTATATATTTACCTGTAATTGGTTTTTAACTTAATAGTTGACCTACCCTCCTTTTTCTACACGGTGGTCGAAAACTAGCTTACACTAGGACGAAAACCAGTTTTTTTGGACGAAAACTAGCATATATCCTACTTTTGCAGAAAATAATTTAAATTAAAAGATACGTGAAAATGATTTATTTTCACTTAATATTATCTTAAAGAAGACTATATAAGGACTAAATAAAAATATTATATGTTTAAGGAAGGGTGCTCCAAAATATTTATTTCGCATCACAAAGTTGGCAACTCCTATAACTGGACGAAAACCAGCGCAATGACCCTACTAAGTATAATAATAATAATAGATTTGTTGGCTTTATTTAAATAAAACTATCGACCGGAGTTTCTAGGAAAATTAAATGAAAATAAATTGTATTAGCCATCAAATGCGGTAGATATTGTTACCTACTCGTCCTCTGAAGTAGGTCATAACCTATATCTCAGGAAATATAGTGCTTTTCTATTGTTATGTACTAAGGTATTATGGAATTGGATTGTTCGTTATTACAGTAATATGTACCCATGGCATTCAATGTATTTTAAAACGCTTTAGATTCACCTGTATGTTTGTATGGACCGAGTTAAGACTCGATTATGGCCCACTTGAAACGGACAGATTTAATTCAACTTTGTCCACTTATCAAGGATCGGTGATAATACAATAATTTCATGAGTTTTAAGTGCAATTATTATTATATCTATGTTTGAAACATAGAGTAATTAGGAATTTCGATACAATGAATGTTCCTATTCATATAGTTTCAATATTATAACGATTCCTTCAATCGAATTTGTTCATGTATATTGTTAAAGATATACTACTAAGCAGGTTGAGACTAATGGCAGAGAATAGAATAAACGCTAAGGAATAGAAACTGCTATCGCTAATTATTGACATAAGCTCGTGACATTTTAGTAATGGTTCGGTCACACTACCAACGATGACGACGACAACGACCAAAATTCCCATCCAGACAAAATTCGTTCAAAATAAAATATTAATATTTCCCGTTATGCTGGTACTCGGAAAAAAAAATTTCGAGGTCAATTAATAAAAAAATAGGTTTTTTGCGATTTTCGCCGAGACGATAAGTTAATCATAGAATCACCTGGGACCAAAATTGTAGATCATAAAATTATCTATAAAAAACTTCCAATACATTTTTTTCTAGGAGCCACCGTTTCTACGAAAAATCTATGTTTTCATTCATTATTCGCAAAAAAAAAATTCCAATCACCAGTACGACAGGAAATTTTAATATTTTATTTTTAAGTGTGTTTTTCAGAATTTAGTAAAATTGCGACTGGATGAAAATTATGTTTGTGGTCGTCTTCGTCGTTGGTAGGGTGAACAAATCCTTAGCGAAATGTCATACGCTTATGACAATTAGTATCGCTATGGTCCATTGAAAAGTTACATTTGGGGTTGCATTTTTTAGAGGACGCAATTTTATTTTTTTGATGTGTAGGGGTGGTCAGTGTGAAGCTATCACCAAGTTTGTGGGGTCGCCACCCTTGTCCCACGGCCGCCATCTTGAAAATAAAATCTTATAACTTTTTTATTTATAGTTCTACGACAAAAAGTTGCAGGATCAAAGTTGTAGAGTATTTAATTTGCAACAAATAATGTAAACAAATTTTTTTTATCAAATAAATAGTTTAAGAGATATATCGTAAAAACCATTTCAACCGCTATTTTCAAGATGGCGGCCGTGGGACAAGGGTGGCGACCCCACAAACTTGGTTTTAGCTTCACACTGACCCCCCCTACACATCAAAAAAACAAAATTGCGTCCTCTAAAAAATGCAAGGTTAGGGCTAAAAAATGTAACATTTCAATGGATCACTAGCGAATTCTATTCCTTTTTGTTTTGACGTTTGTCTCAGCGCTAAGGTGTCTTTTTGTAGCTAGGAGGTTAATGACATTTCAATGTGTTCCCAATACCTTGATGGAAATTGATTATCTAGACATTATAGGATATTAAGATTAACTGAATTCTAGAATACAGGACACATACGGTGATACTTCGATTTAATATAGCTATAATATATGTAATAGATAGCTTAGGAAACTGTTTAATTCATTGTTTATATTTTATTTAAGACTAGCTGCTCCGCGCGGTTTCACCCCCGTGGCTCCACTCCAGTTGGTCGTAGAGTGATGATATATAGCCTATAACCTTCCTCGATAAATGGGCTATCTAACACCGAAAGAATTTTTCAAATCGGACCAGTAGTTCCCGAGATTGGCGCGTTCAAACAAAAAAACAAACAAACTCTTCAGCTTTATAATATTAGTATAGATTAGGAGCCTCGTTTCCGCCCGGGTTGAACAGGGATAAAAAGTAAATAAGCCTATGTCACTCATAAATTACGTAGCTTTTAAATCGTGAAAGAATGTTCAAATCGGATAATTAGTTTTTCATTTTTAACACATACTTAATATGTAAAATCAATACTTTCATCTTTGTAGTATTAATGTAGATTTTCGAGGTTCTTATTGTGATATGTTTATTGTTTAAACCCAATATCAAAGGTCATTTAAAAAGGACAGGCCAAACAGTTTGATAGCATCTCTTAACTACAGATTGTTTTAGTAATAAGTACAAAGACAGTGTTATTATTCATTATATAAACCAGATTAAGCTATCAAACATCTGTTGATACGATAACCGTCCGAAATTGCTACAAAATGAATAGAAAAGTAGTTAGTAACCGCCGCACGCAGCTTAATTATACCGCTATTTGTCAAAAGGAAGGTTGTTTTCGCTGAACAAATAATAAAACAAAGGCTCTTGGGATCTTATTTAAGGGAAACTTATAAAATGTCGAGTTAGCGCTCTTTACACCGTCCGATACGACTATTGCGATGTCTTTAATGTGATTCTTTCAATTCTTCGGAATAGAGTAAGATCCCAGAGCGAAAGAAAGAAGAAAGAAGAAGGGATATTGCATCGTAGAGGAAGGTGCTATTTCAATTTGCTAAACGGTTATTTTTTGACGTGACAACGTCTTATAATTCGATAGAGCCGGCTGCACGCACGAAAAAATATGACTCATGCGGCGTTACCTCGCTCTGAGGCGTTCCATGTAAGGCTTGAAGTGCAAGCGAGAGCGCGGAACGAGCGACAAAGAAGCACAATCGGACGTTGTCACGTTCAACTATCGTCAGTAAACCGACTTTACAGACAACCAATTTTTTTGTTTTATTTTATGCTCTGTTAAGTAGAGTATGTTTGTGGTTCCGTCTACAAAAATAACTTCAATCAATAACGAAGCGTCGAAGATTGAAATTAAAGTTCTTTTACAATTCCATGTTTTTCAAATCAACTTGATAATGTTATTTTCCATCAATAGATTTCTTCTTCTCTTATAAATTTGCGAGCAATAATATAAGAGAAGAAGAAATCTAGAACAACTTAATTTTTACATGTTCCGATATCGGACGGTCGTCGATACCATAACAAGATCGGATAATATAAATTGTAAAAGGAAACTTACAAATTTTCGAGTTACGAACATTCGTATCGGCGGGCGGTTTAATTCGGGAAAAGTTTTAATTTCACCGGGGAAATGTCAAGCTATTTATGATTTCTACGGATTCACTTTCGAGGTTATTTGCTTGAAAAAGTGCGGAAATATGAAATTGTTATGGCTTTTGAATTTGCTTTTGTGATTATAATTTTAAACCGAAACGAATTATACTATAATTTGAACGATTAATAAGGTAAGATTATTTCGAGCGGCTGAAATCCAGGCCTTACATAATCGAAAATGTATGGCTCAGGGTTGACAACTGTCATAACTGTGATAATAACTTAATCCCATTAAGTTATTGGACCTTAAACCATAGCGAAATTATATGGTATTGCAATCGATTAGATATTAGGTAATTTATTGTAATAATTGATAAGAAATTTTCATTTTTTTTCGTTTATTTAAAAGTAACATAAACTTAATACGTAACGATAAAAGTATCTAACGATTGAAAAAAAATATGTGATAATTTTAATTTATGATGATTAAATGTCCTACTTATATCATAGTAATCAAATTTTTTAAATGAATCCAACCAGCCACGTAGAAACATTTTTCTTAAAGCTATAAAGTGAAAAATTTTGGATATCACTATCAACAACAACCCGAATCCAACAAAAATTACTTGTATCATTAATTGTTAATTCAAATTTACAATAAATGCAAACAATGCATTTCAAACCTGCATACTACAGAAATACTATATCCAAAAAAATCTGCTAGGTACTAATACATACAGACACAAATTTCTCGTTTTAAATTAGATACAGGCAACCCTACAAATGACCTATAGCAAGGTAGTAATTTGTTCACAACGGGCGTAGCACAGCTGTACTCACGCGCACTGTGACGTCACAGGGCGCGACCAAATGCTAATAGAATCAGTGCACTTAATACCAATATGAACCATTTACATGTAATCGGTCAACCTTTACAATGTGTTGCATGTAAATTTTATATTGATAGTGTTCGTAATAATATGACACACCCTGTTGGAAATTGGAATTAATGTATGGTTTATTTAATATATTGGTTGAAGTGTACCATGCACCTATTTATTATAATTATTATACCATATATGTACTTAAGATATTACAGGCAAAAATATTAATATTTAATAGTATTTAGTAAAAGCTGTTATGCTGACATCGCAAACGGAACTTATAATTTACTAGCTGTGCTCCGCGGTTTTACCCGTAGTGCTCCGTTCCTGTTGGTCTTAGCAAGATGATATATAGCCTATAGCCTTCCTCGATGAATGGGCTATCTAACACCGAAATAATTTTTCAAATCGGACCAGTAATACCTGAGATTAGCGCGTTCAAACAAAAAAACAAACAAACTCTTCAGCTTTATAATATTAGTAAGTATTATTGATTAGAACAAGAACAAAGATAGGGAATCAAGCGCGTTCCATCTTTGACCATATCTTCGCTTATCAGGCGAGATTGTGGTCAGCGCTTTCCTTATATGTTGATAAAATAGTCTTCTACCTGTTCTTATTTAAAAAATCAGACCAGTGGTTCCCGAGATTAGCACGTTCAAACAAACAAACAAACTCTTTAGCTTTATAATATTAGGATAGATTTATCGTAGAGTAATAGCATCTAAAAGTTATTTTTCTCTCTTGTAAGCGGCTGGTTATCCCTTCTAATCTACGCAATACACTCAGGGATTTCAAGAAAAATATAAGACAAAAATTGCACGTGCAGCCGTACACGTGACTGAAGTGAAACTTTGTGAAATATAGAGTTCTCTGTCTTTCTTTCTGTGTTATGTAATCACTATCTCGGAAGTTTTAATTGAAAATAAATAAAGGGGCTACACAGGCCTGCAACGAGTTTGGAATATTTTAAACTAGCTGATCCCACAGTTTTTCTGCTTTATTGCCCCTTTTTCGTGTTTTGAACGTTCCTTGTGTCTTGAGAAAAACGTTAAAAAATAGCCGGATTTGTGAAGTTTTACGCTTAGACACACATTTGGCGATTCATTTTTGAAGTGAAACTTCTTTATCGGGGTTGGAAAAAAATTTAGTCTAACATTTTTTCGTTACGCGTGACATTTTTCCGTTACGCGCCATCTTTTTCTTATCCCTACCACGCGTGATTAGACGTATTTCTGTAAAGTTGCATATAGTAAGTTATTTTTTGAAAAATAAGGCCATAAAGAAGTTTCACTTCTTACGTGTGTACACTTGTACACGCAAACATTTTTTTTATATAGCCTAGCTGCAGACGTTATTCTGTCTTATTGCCCTTTCGTGTTTTCCCTCCACAAAAACCTTCCCTGCGCCTTAATAAAAACGTTAAAAAACAGGCAGATTGGTCAATCCGTTGTCGAGTTTTACTCGTAGCTACGAATTATGCACATTAAATTATACTAACTGATTGTAAATGTTACAATGGCAGTGTTCAGTGTTGTCGCTAGGCAATCGTTTACTTAAACATTCGAAAAATTGTAACACATACATAATTTAGCTTGCGGAAAATCATCATAATCACAAATAAGTGCTTACGCACTAGTTGAAATATTAGCAATGATGTGTTAATTGCCGGTGAAATAGGCCTACGTTTGACTATGCGGTTTGTTTGATACGTGTAAAATTTTAAAATATACAAAATTGAAATTATGTCCGAGACATTGATAGCGTGTGTGTTGCAAATAGCATATATATTATATGATAATTTCTTTCTTTTAATAGTCAAAAGGTACGCAATATAGTTATTATGTTAGTGGCTTAGCATACAATTGTTGAAAGCTATAATATTTTGATAATAATATTTTACATAATATACTTTGTTAAATAGTTACTCGTATAGTCAACGTTGGTAGATATGGCTTTAAAGTTTAAACTAATAGGTACTCATCTTCGATAAAAAGTCTTCAATTTTCATGTCCCTCGCTCCTTATTACTTGTCTTTTCTTTCCAGAGCAAGTGGGTTCTACACTTTATTTACCGATATACCAGACTAATAGAACAATTGAATATCAAAGAATAAATTAAGAGCAATTATTTTGATATCCTTAGTAGTGGAGAGTAGAAGAAATTCGAAATATATAGGGTAAACTCAACATAGTAGGTATATAATACTACGCCAATATGGGTTGTACACACGAGAATCATTACCTAAATTAAGGGAATTATCGACAAACAATGTTGCTAATATAATCACAACACAATATGTAGGCTCTGCAAAGTGAATTAACCGCTATACGTGATTTCGTTCCACAATTATTAATCTCTGAATTATTGATGTAAGTTTATATGTGCGGAGTTGACCTATATATAGGTGATCTAAATATGTTTGTATTTACAATGACTAAAAATAAATAAATGATATATAATGAATATTTATAAGCACGATAAAGCCATGTGGAGACATCTTGCGTTATAAATTATAAGTTTCCCATTTTCTATGAATTAATAATTTCCTTTGTTCAGCTATTAGTATTTTCCTTTAATCATAAATTATTATGGCACTATCATTCATGCTTTGCTAATGCAATGAGATAATAAAAACAATATATTTATAAAACACAAAGAGGAAGGTGTAATACGTTTTTAATTTAACATTATATGGATTTTCTTTGGCAAGAAACATTTGCGACGTAAGTTTTTGCGTAGGAGTACCGTAGCAGACATTTCGTATTATCAAATTATCTCCCGGCCTAAGAGAAAATTCTATTTGAGAAAAGTAGATATGTTATGTATAGAATAATTAGGTTCAAGTGAATAGTCATTTTTGTAATTTTTTATAATAATTTACATTCTCTGATGTTTTCTATTGTATAGTTGGAAATTTATGAAGAGATCTCTCTTGAAAAATTTTAACGGATAAAAAAAGGAAGGTAATAACTTGACTCTTTTTCGAAACCTTCATTAATTTATCACAACTATTTTAGTTTTAAAATGTATTAAACTTGAAACATTTTTAAGATCAGAAAAATCGATCATCATTTAATGGCGTTTTGCATTTAATACTGTAAAACAGAAATGCAAAAACTATTAAGGAATTTCACATTTGAAGTACGAATACCAAAGAGTAAGCCAAGCGGGTACGTTAGCATAATATGCAAAGCATGAATATTAAAAATTTAGCATACCAGCCAAATTATTGGATGCAAATTGTATACAAAATTCCGACCTCGTTTTTACACATGTATTATTTAATCAGGATACGTCTAATTTGTTAGCGAAATTTGTCGCTTGCAGTTTTAAGTTTCCGAAATCTATTTGTTAGCAATTTTCAAAGATCATTTACGTAGATACTGCAACATTAAAAACTCGTAAATAAGTATGTGTTTGTTTATACGTCTTTCGGCAAAATGGCTGAACTAATTTTGTTAAGGTTTTAGCATAGACTTTATTATTTCGAGAAGGAGATAGACTACTTCTGTATGAAATCTTATAGGAAGAAATTAATAAAGAAGAAAATAAAACCAAAAGGGGTGGAATTTTTAAATTTGTATGGAAATAAAATGACGTGCAACGCGTTAGTTCGTATTTCTATAAATTACGGTACATGTTGCCACAATCTATTTATCATGTTTCCTCTTTATATTGCAAAACTTTGAACGTACGTTTATTACTTACTAACTTAAAAATAGAATTGATGATTTTTAAGCTTTTGTTGACATTTTGGTTGGTTTCATGTGTGGTTTGGGTGTTTTAATGTATAATACATTAAAAAAAGTGTTTATTATGAAATTTGAATATTTGAATAAAGATTGTAGAAAACTCAAATGGAAATATTTATAGCTCATGAAGTAAATTGTACTATGAGTTCAAAGTTCCAATAATCTTTTATACAAAGTTGGTACATAATTGAATGATGTGATATTGATTATTGTCAGCTGATTATCTAGAAGTAGATACGTAACTTAGTAAAGACATACCTACATACATGGTAATTACAAATCTGTTTTTCATGTAAATATTGGTTTAGTATCTGTTAGAATAATCTATGACTGTTCGCAGTTGACTCACAAATCATTTCGTTATTAACACTAATTAGTGGGTAATACCTATGTTAACACGTTGGAAGAAGTGAAATCGAAGGCTAGCTACATTTACTAGATTATATATTTGGGCAATTCATTATCAAAATTGTTCTAATTTAGACACTAATACAATAACTATTGCGATAAGAATGTTAATTGTTTATTGTTATTAAACATGTTGATACATACAATTTGTAGGTAATTCAGAATGATATGTAAGAAAGAAAGAAAGAAAAAAATATTTATTGCCACATGTTACACACACTTAACATCTACTTATATTACTAAAAAAACATACACTAGCTACATGGCAATCGGGTCAGACTCAGCCGTGCTGTCGGGCTTTAACACCTGAGTAGCGCTGATTTTCAGTCTGCCCGTAAGGTTTTATTTCCGAGGCTCACTATACATGTAAACACAAATACCAACAAAAAAAAAACATTCTTACAGTTCTAAAAATAATAATTTGAATAATAACTATTATAATATATAGATATAACAGATATAGATATAGATAAAATGATTAAATTAAATAAAATAAACAGGTATCTATGTATATAATTCGTTACTTAAATACTAAAAACATATAAATACATAGAAGGATACAATATATTATACATTCGCAATCCACAATTTGCTCAATGGTTTATTGGGGTGTCCAGCTCGATATTTGTTTATTCAAAAGTATCACTTTGTATTTGTGCTTGAACGATATATATGACATATTAAGTTTCAAGGGTGGAGGAAGGTCATTCCAAATCTTCGAGGCAGAGTACTTGAAACCACCCTTAAAACCCGACGTGTGGTGCTTCGGTATTACCAATGCATTACTACTTCTACCTCGTGTATTCTTACCATGGTAATCCTGGGTCCATTTCAATTTTTCATAGAGGTAGACAGGAACTCCAGTGTGTACCAATCTATGTACCAGGCCTGCTAGATGTAACTGTCTACGACCGGCCATCTTTAGGATCCTTCGGCTATTTAGGTAAGGCGTTATATGTGCACGCTTTGGTATACCGAAGCAGAAACGAGCGCACGCATTCTGTACACGCTGTATTGCTCGCTCAGTTTTAGCGTACAAGTGGGGACCATATACCGTATCACAGTAGTTAAAGTGGGACAGAACCAATGACTCTGTAAGCATTATTCTGGACCGCTCTGATAGATCTTGCCTGAGACCATACAAGACTTTCAATCTGTAAAAGGCATTTCTGATAGTGAGATTTATATGATCGTCATATTTAAGCTGTCCATCCAAAACTATGCCGAGATTCTTAGCCCTATCCACTTCAACTAACTGTTTATTATCGATTTTTATTTCCAAATTAAGATTTTTTATTTTTTTTATTTGATTTTTTGTACCTAATACAATGTATTTGGATTTGGATCCATTAAGTACCAAAGCATTCTGTTTAGCCCATAATGACACCCGTTCCAAATCTTCGTTAATTTGACGCTCTGTGATTATTGAATTTTTGGGATCTATAGCATAATATAACTGTGTGTCATCGGCATACAAGTGTACTTTACCGTGTTTTATGTGTTTTATCAGGTCAGTAGTGTCATAAAATATAATCATTAAGTTTAATTTAATCTTTCTTTTTATAATTATTAAGCAATTACCACGCGAGGCAGCTCGCTCTGTGTTGACCCGACTTTTTAAAATATTATGTCCTGATGACAAAAATAAAATGAAATAGTAATAACTTATTTATAAGTCAAAAGTATTCAAACGATAAATCTGATTCATTCATTTTATTCGAATTCATTGTCTTTGTTCAGGTTTCAGGGTTGGCCAAATATGTCTGTGGTATATTATATTATGTCAGTATTGTATTATGGCTTTCCTTGCAAAAGTAAAGCTATTTATGTGTTTGTTCCACGAAATTTTCTAGTATATCACGACATTACACACATTATGTCGATCGTTATGTATTTAGATTTCTTGGAAATCAGAGATTTGCACGTGTAAGCGTTATTAAGGAAAATGTGTGATAGTTTTATATCTACCTAAAGTAATACCATGGTAATACCGTTGTTAATCCCAATTAAGAAATCACCGTTGCCTTTTCAAATTTACATGTTAACAAAAGGTACAGGACATAATATAGTCATTAATTGAGATTGTTATATTTTATACATAAAATAGCGGTCCGCCCCGGCTTCGCCTCTGGTACCTACATGTTTACGTTTTTTTTCATAAGAACCATCCTCGTACTTCAAGGAATAGATTCCGCAGCGCACGCGATGACAGAATTTTTATTAAGGAATTTTTTACACCTTGGGTACTTTTTACACATTATTGCATTTTTGGTAAGGATCTCTAATTTTTTTGAAAATGCAATATAGCCTATGTTGCTCAGTAAAGATGCAGCTTTCTAATGGTGAAAGAATTTTTGAAATCGCTTTTGATAGCTTCACCTGTATGTTAATATGTAACTGCCTCCTTTAGAATCGATTTTGACCTACTTTAAATGGACAGATTTAATTCAAACTTTGTACACTTATCAAGGATCAGTGAAAATTCAATAATTTTATGTTTTTTAACATGTTTTTTTCAACTATATTAATAATAGATAATATTGTGTGATAAACAGCTCAAATAGTTACTGCGAAAAGGTCACTGGGCACCATAGTATGAAAACTATACCCACGCTGTACAGAAATGAAATAGGGTGGAATAGACAGAGTAATGTCTCTAGTTTACGATAGTATGGGTCGCATTAATGTGGGTACTGTCAGTCAGGAATAAAAAAAATGTATTATCCAAGTCTATATATTTTTTATTAATAATTATCTTTTTAATTACATATTATTAATAACTTTTCATTATTTTGCATCATCAATTATTACTGTTAATCAAATATTAATGTAGGGACTATGGACAAAAAAAAATAAGTACTTAAAAATAAACTTTTATTTTATGATTTATTCAATGTGGTCAATGTCTATAGAGGTACAATTGTATCATGTAAAAAGGCCGCCGGTGCATCTATTTGTCCTTGATGTCTGGAGGTGAAAAAAAAAAAACAAAAAAAAAAAAAAAAAAACGGTGTCCGATTGCTAGCAAGCCGCTGAAAGTCATCGAATTTTTGGGTGCGTTCAGCAGATAATTCGCAATCGATAATTAGCGATTAGTCTGGTCGAATGTACCCAGTGATTCAATTCATAATTGAGGATGTCGTGTAAGGATATCTCACAAAAACATAGATTTTTTATTGTACTGTAACTTTTTACTCCCATAGTATATAAAGAAAAAAAATATATTTTATTGAAAGTGGGGTTTCACTTAACAATTAAAACCTAGTTTGGTTTTTGTACGCGCATTTCACAAAACGGGTCAGATTGTGCCCAATGTCCTTTATTGCGCAAATCGCATCAGTATTTGAACAAAAATCTTGCGGTTGTTTTGTAAATACGACAAATAAAGGAAAAATTCAATGAAATTACGTCAACAGCTGTATACTTCTTGGTAACAATACAATTAGTAGTTAATGTGAGCTTCGTGACGTTGGTATGAAAAAAATTTTGAATCAAATAATTTAATTTTTTTACCTTAAACTTACTCGTACATTCAAATATTAAAAAAAATGCTCTGACTTTCAGTATTATTTACTTAAATATTTACTTACTTTATAACGATAATCTTTTTGTATTTCATTATGAGGTATAACAATAACTATACATATAATATGTACTAATAATATACCAAATATTATTGGTATGTGAATTCTCAGAACTCTCATCAATATGAAACTAATTGTTCAATCTAACAATTGCGTCTAGCCGTAAATAGAAATTGTTTATTAATAGATATGTTGTATGCGCCGAAATTATAATGTATGGATTTTATGTCAACACCGCTGCAGGTAAGCTCAGTTCAGCTGCATATGCAGTC
>CAJQZM010037713.1:16451-41798 GCA_907164665.1 Colias nastes | reverse complement strand
ATATTTTATATATATCTTATAGCTACTTAAAATATGTATAGTCAAAAACATCTTCAACATCTTTGAATTGGTACTAAACAGAATTTGAAAAACCTACCTCTCGCCGCGAGGAAATCTATGAAACTTTATGTCCTTGGATTTAAATGTAGATTTGCATCCATAAACACAACAGTTTGTGCCCACCATTATAGAATACGTAAGTATAAATTATTAGACAAAAAAACTATGAAGCGTCTGCCCTTCGCGATAGGTAAGGCAATCTCAGCGTGATTGCCTTACGCGGCCCGCGTCGCCCGACCCCCCGCCAGTTCCCCTCCGTTTCTCTGCACAAGTACATTCGTCGCCATACTGTAGGAAAAATATGGTAATACTGTGTGTGTGTGTATTACTCTCAATTATTTACTAGGTAGTCGTTCTAGATCGCAAGCACTTGATTTCTGATACGAATCAAGTCGACAATTATACATTTTTTTCTACGAAGGTGTTTATATAATATTAACTAGCTTTCCGAACGTGGCTTTGCTTGGATTGAGGTAGATATTTAAAATCTCTGCTTTACCCCAAAGGACAAAGGTAGCTAAAGATCTATGTCATTGTATATTTTTAATGAAATCTGGCTGTTTTGTGTGACCATATCATACAGCTTTTGGATTTGGGAATAATAACATAATATATTTTGATCAGACTTCATAAATTACTTTTTTTATTCTTCCTTTTTTACTGATTTGAAAATCCATGCTAGAACCTTTCACAGTGTCACCAAGTCGTGTTACTCTCGACCTCCACCTTTTGCTTCGTGGTCACATTGCACCTCTTTCAGCCTTTTTAAACTTTTTAAAATTACATTCAAAACAAAGCTGATTCTTTAATAATAATTTACGGACTTTCAATTTTATGATGATGTAACTTTAATATCTGATCCGGTGAGCAAAAAGTAATGTACCTAAACATATAAGTATATATATATACTATGTATTTAAGAAAGTAATGTATGTGTATTTGAGTGCACATTGATAGATCTAACCGGTAACTCAAATAATGACAATCGACATAAAAGCGCCATTGGAAAGTTCTTTTTATAAAGTAAATGTTTTATTTCGGTGTCGCTTTTGTAGGTACAAGATTGTAAAAATATTCGTAGCGTGTAGAATATTTGCATGAAAGTCAGTGAGATTTTTTGCAAAATCAAACGTAGGTCACTACACTAACTTTACTTATTTTCATTTTGCATTACTTGGAGATTATTTTTATTGCTCTGTAGTGTTAAATTAACTTTATTTCTTTCCAAATTTATAATTATTTAAAGTACAAAACTTAAACTTAAATATTAGGTTTAACTTAAACTTAATTAATAATATTACCTATGTATATGTAGGTACCATAGCGTAGGATGGTTTCTTAATACAAAAACCTCAATCTGCGAATCTATCTCAATAGTATATTATCTCCAAAATGACGGACAAATCTACGAACGAAACATTATCAAATTTTATTTGAAGAGTTCCCTAAAAAAAATAAAATCCCAAGCGTCAGGGAGTATCATACTAATCTAAATATATGTCTACATACACAACCTATCCAACTGTAAAATAAATACAGTCACATTCAACATGTAACTGGTAAGTTGGTAACATAAGAGGAGCAAAAGTTCAGACGTTACCTTTCTACTGACCGACGACCGCTCTCCGACCGCCATCTTCCGCGGTCGCAATCGCTTGCGCAGAACATTCCAAATTTTACTGTTGCATTATTTTAGAAATGATATAATGTATTAACGTCGTTCAAGGATTATGTGTGTATCTACTATCATGGTTTCAAATATATTGTAACTGTAAAGTTTTCTTACCTGATAGTTAATTGATTATTGATGCAAGATTAGCTATAATTCAATCAATATATTCAATAAGTTTCACGAAATATATTCAATCTGGAAGATCTTTTTTCATTAGTGAACCAAGACACTTAAATATTGCATTCAGCATTCGCAAAACAATGTGGTAAATAGGTTTTAAAACAAAAATGACGAATGGCGAGTGAGGTCAGAGGTTGGTGCGCAAGCGCAGCATCGGTTGAGCAACGCCCTGGCAGACGCTGTCGTACGGCTAACAAAAATATATATGTATTGCAATTTGTATACACTTGGTATCGACCGAATATTAAAGTAGTTATTGTGAACTTAAATTGAATACTTAGAAATTATTTGGAGACAGATAGAGCTAGGTACATTTAAAAACACTTATTAAATTTCACAGCAACGGCGAAATTTGTATTTTTATAAGCCTTAACTGTTCCACTGCTTGTTAAAAGACCTCCCCAAAGAAATCAAAAATAATTTCCTTATTTCTAAGCTCTAGTAAAAACCACGATATATGAAAATAAATTCATTGTAATATTATCCTTTCAATAGTAACACAAAAGTGAACATACTCAAAAGGTTATAACTTATAGGTAGGTATTCTATTGTTTCGACCTCAGTTATGTTGCGTCCAAAATATACGCAAGAATTAATTAACTAATCGACGCGTATTGTGTGCACATAATATGACATTATATTGATTAGAAAGTCAAAGCAGGCTCGTCAAAGAAAATATAATAAGACTGCACGTCTTTCAAGACGAAAATAACATTTAATTAAGGCACGCAGGGAACTTTAATTTTGAGGTAAGTATTGTATATTAGTGGAATGACTGGGTGAAATATACTACATAATACATATTACCTATATTTGATAAAATATGACTGTATTTTATGTTTTCCTTGAAGCGATGATGCAGTACACTATTGATCAACTACTATAAACTACTCAAATTTCAGTAATATTTTAAATAGTTTTATTGTCTAAACTAGCGGTCCGCCCCGGCTTCGCCCGTGGTACATATTTACGTTTTCTCTACATAAGAACCATCCTCGTACTTCAAGGAATATAATAAAAAAAGAATTATCGAAATCGGTTCAGCCGTTCACACGTGATGCCGTGACAACGCGAAATGGGTGCGGACCCGCCGCCTTTTTATAGCTCCCGCCGCGAAGCGCGTCGAACGCGGCAACTGATACACAAAAATAATCCTTATGGCTGCATGATTCTGTATTCACGCGCGATGACTTATAGCGTATTTCATGTATAACTTTGGTGTTTCTACACCGATTTACATGATTCTTTTTTTATTGAATAGGTAATAATGTTAACTTTTTTTAATTAGGGATGAGTGAGAGTGTTGTAAACGTTACGTTACGTAGACAAATATAATCAGAAAGCTCCGAATTGCTAAGCTATTGAAGTTTCACGTGTTATTGTGAGTCAATTTTAAAAGATAGACATATGCTGTCTAGGAATTTATTTTTATATAATAATAATAATTTAAGAACATTTGTGTCGTACATGATTTCTATGTAGCTTTAACCATTAAGGCTGCACACGCGACGGAAGCTTAAAAAATGGAGTAACTTCTCCCGTTTTCCCAATATTTCCCTTCACTGCTCAGCTCATATTGATCGTAGCGTAATAAAAAGTATACTATAACCTGCCCAGGAGTATGAAGAATAATTGTGCCAAATTTCGTTAAAATCCGTCGTGTAGTTTTTGTTTCTATAACGAATATACAGACAGACAGACAGACAGACAGACAGACAGACAGACAAAAATTTTACTAATTGCATTTTTGGCATCAGTAGCGATCCCTTATCACCCCTTCATAGTTTTTTTTTAAATATATTTCATGTACAGAATTGGCCTCTCTACAGATTTATTATAAGTATAGAAGATGAAAAGTTTCGATGAGTCGTGTGAATTTAAGATTGAAAATTAAAATACCAGTTTAATGTACTGTAAGTAATCCCACTTTAATACAAAATACATGTTTTACATAATGTTACCTAACTATTCAATGAATGTATGTATATGTTTTCTCATATAAATCAAAATAGCAATATTTACTCTTACAAAATTGCTAGCGTAATTCTAAGAGGCGCAACAAATTCGAGATATTTTTTTCCAATCGATTATTTACATACGTTACCACAATTACGTTACACTTCAATAAATTTACCCGATTAAAAAGGAAAAAAATCTCTCTGATCATCATCATCATCATCAGAATTTGATTGTCCACTTCTGGACGAAGGCCTCTTCCAATGCGCGCCACTGAGCCCGGTCGACGGCCCTCTGCCGCTTGTTTGTTTGTACGCGCTAATCTCAAGAACTCCGCTAGTATAAATATAAATGTATTTTTTTTAATTATATAATTAAAAAAAAAAATAAAAATTATATAATTAAAAAATGTTATTTTTAGGAAGGAAGAAACACGCTATTCAAGAATCCTTAAATTTTAATGACCTATTAAATTAGACATTTTATAGGTATCATTACAAAATGTTTCTTCCCAATCTTTAATTATTTAAGATTCAAAAGCAATTATTTAAGATCAATCAATTAACAAGCATGCATATCTTTCTTAATATATATAAATCTCGTGTCACAATGTTTGTCCTCAATGGACTCCTAAACCACTTAACCGATTATAATAAAATTCGCACACCATGTATAGTTCGATCCAACTTGAGAGATAGGATAGTTTAAACATGTAGGTACCACGGGCGAAGCCGGGGCGGACCGCTAGTTGCATATATAGATAGTTTGTTAAAGTATTCCCAATTTGAAAGTGATAATTTTATTACTGTTCTAAGTCCTATTCAAAGATAAAAATTACAATTTGGAATTGTTTTCTAAAATTTATAATATACTTTTAAAAAGTAGCAGTTCTGTAATGGAGATTATAGTAAAATTTTCGAGGATTATTATTAACTAAAGGTTAAAAATAAAAGACACGTTCAGTCTAATTTGTTTTATTTGTAAAAAAACAATCATAATTGAATACATAATATGAATGAGCACGTGCGCTTGTTGCCCCGGAAAAGAAGTGGTCTTCCGGGGCAAGAAGGAGCACCGGCCGACTCGACTTAGCCATAGAGGTGAACCAAAATGTTGAAATAAAGACATGATTACTTACTATGTATGAAATTACTTTACCAGTTGCAATCGTCCAATAATAAATTAATCATTTAAAGTACGTTAATTATAGTCCTTTGGCAAATCAAAATCTCACAAATATCAATATTATAATCGAAAACAAATTAACTCAATGTATTATTATCAAAATTGTATTCATCACTGGTAAAGTAATTAATGAAGAGTAAACTGTACATAATAGTTATTATATTAAAATTACATAATTTATATTGAGATTGATCATCGCTTTATACGCGTAGAAATAGAACATTTATTTGTGCAATAATTAGACACTTTGTGCGTTAAAACTACCACTGAATATCATAAGTTATTACTAGCATTTGTACCAAATTTTGTCACATTCACAGGCAATCGGTCACGGGTCGGCTAAGGAGTGTTTAATCTAAAGGAACTAATCTAGTCGGAATGATTCGCTCGTTCCATCGCGTCAGCTAGCGAACATGGCAACATGGCTCTGGCGGACACCCGCCGTCACTAATTGACTAGCTTGGTTAATCGATTCACGTTTCTCACTAAAATAAATAACTTACACACGAAGCTTTTGCAACGACGAACTACGCTTAACTAAGATTATAAATAATTTGTCCAACTAATATATTAATAAATTCAACCAGTGACTGGCGTCTACTTAAATTATAAATACGCTAATTCACAATTGACGATACGATTAATCTGTAAATGAATAGTCTCTACAATACTTAGTTTCAATAACGAAACTTAATCGATACGAAATGCTGAAAGTTGAGGTTCCTTTAATTATATTTGCGCCTCTCATGGAGCAACACTCGAAGTATCTAAGGCTTGTTCTGTTGTCTCCTCGTCTGCGGGCGAAGACGTCTCTGCTTGTTCATTGGACGATGGAGCCTTGTCTGCACTTGCGGATGTTTCGACGTCAGAACTTGGTTGATCATTGCTGTTTTCCATAACTACTTTCGTAGGATGTTTATTTATTGTTGGGACATAAGATTTGGTAATTATTTCGAAGTCTTTCCTGTCAATGGTGCCATTGTTATTTTGCGGGCTATTGTCAGACACGTTATCTATAATGGGCCTTTTAGTTGTCGGTTCTACTTTGTCATTCGGTGGTGGTGAGTCAGTTATGCTATCTGATTCTTCATCTTCGATCTCTACGTTCTTCTGTTTGTTAACCGAGGGCTGGCTTTTGCTTTTGAAGGGAACCTCTGTAATGGAATTTAAGTTCCAATTATTGTTTTTACTTTTGTAACCAGCGTTTACCGGAATCAATTCTTCAGAGTCCGAAATTGTGGTAGAGCTTGAACCGTGATGTGCGTCGGGTGAGTCAGTATGATCGCTAATTAAAGCCACATCACCGACTAAATTAATTAAATCATTCAACACATTATTTTTCCTTGCCCGGGGAGGTTCAACTATCGCCGCACTTTTTTCGTTATCGGGAACTATTTTGATTAGTTCGACGGCATCCGTGGCACTTTCTTGGGAACCAAACGATGTGAGAATAAATTCCGTTGTCTCCATGTTTTCAAGCGAGGTGTCGCTGCCGGGTTCCATTTTAGGTATCGAGTCTGACGATAAATCAAAATTTAATGGATTAGCTGTAGAAGACGATAATTTGTCATCTGAGCTATTGTCGATTACTTCGTGAGGATTTTGATCGCTTGTTTCAATTAGTAAAGAGCTGGGTTGATTTTCTGAACTAATATCAGTGGTTAATATTACTGACCCTTTTGATTCTAGCACATTTTCAGTTGTCTGTGGCGTTATCATATCTGCATGAGGTTCTTTATAACTATTTTGTCCCTCCACTTCGTCTCCCAATATTGCCGCACCTTTATCCGATGATATTTGAGCCTCATCTGTGGGTTTTAAATCTTCAGTAGACTCTGTGGTAGGAATATCTGTTGTACTCTCCATATCATCTGTTGTCTCATCTGAGATAAAGGAGGGAATGTTAAGAATTTGAGTAGGAAGAACTGATCTTAGATTTATCATAGAATTTTCTTTCGATGTAGAAGATTCCGTGCTAGATAAATCATTTTTAGTAGAAATACTAGCTGATGTCAATTCCTGTTCAGATACATTATCCGTAGAAATAGGCATCCTGTTTGTGACAAACAACATCGTTGTAGGTGATTCTTTAATGATAGGTGCTTCAGTTAAAATTTTGTCATTCGATGTCATGACGTCATGCATGGATACGTGTTCGTTGTCTAAGTTTTGTTCTTGTATAATTTCGTCATCGTGGTTACCGACTACAGTAAGATCATCGGGTATCGGTGGAAATGCTGGATTATGATCGAATAGCGATGGATCCTCCTCTTCAATCATAGGAGCTTTTGTTGTCAGCGGACTAAGAGATATAGGTTGCGATGGACCACCCATCAATATCAAATTTGGTATATTTGAAGGATATATTTCGCTGTTTAATGAGTCTTGTGTAGAAAAGCTTATTCTTGAAGGCGGTGAATCACTGCCCTTTTCGTTAGTATTATCTTCCAATGATGGTTTAGAATCTGAAGATTCGTTCAAAGGTGATTCCGTTTTGAGATCACCAGTTGTCTTTTCAGATGTTACTTCGCGTGGAATAAGTGGAGATTTCGATGATGAATATTCAGCGACGTCCATATTATGAGGTGAGGGTAAGATTTCCTTAATTTTAACATCAGTCACGACAGGTATTTCCGAAACGGGTGTGATTTCTTTTATCGTGATCTTTGGAACCGTGGGCTCGATTGGCAAGGAATCAGCACTGATGTTGACCTCCACAGCAGGTGTGCTCGATACAGATGGTGTCATGCCATGGACCGATGTAACTCCTGTAATGAGAAAATGTTCTAATAAATTATAATTGTTATTTTCCATGTAAATAAATTATGCATATGCCTAATAATTTGGACTAAACCGATATTTTTGAATATTTTTTTTTTAGTTTTATAGCATTCAAATGCTTTTGGCGAAAGACTCGGCTTCGAATCCCACCTCGTGATCATAATATTATTTCTATACTTTAAAAATTTATATTGAAAATTGTTGTTTTGTAACAGTGAGTATAAAGTGAAACTCTAAAATTCGGACTGAAACTCCAACATTTATATTCAACTTAACTTCTTTTGAAGCGCTTTTCAAAATAATTTAGAGTACAAAACTTCGAAACATTTTCAACTGACTTTTCTAATCCCAGACCAATTCCTACTTTTATCAAGATAAAAGTATTAAAATATTTACCTCTAAGCGGGCAGTTATCATACTCCGGGCAGCACCTGCCAGGCACGAGGCGCGGCTGGCAGTCGTCCCGAACGAAACACGCGATGCGGCGACAGACCACCTCGCCGCCCTGGCAGTAGCACACGCGGCAAGGGTCCTGCGGGTCTACTAGCTTCTCACCATTGCCGTAGACACGACCCTCTTGCTCACATTCTGAAATTAGGATTTCGGGGTTTAATTTTGGAAACACTCAAAATTCAAACATTTATTTATTCAATTAGACTTCTTATAAAACTTTTGAATCGTCATAACAATTTTTAACATTAACCACAACAACAACAACAACAACAGATGTTATATTTTTTCATGTATGGATACAATTTATGATAAGAAATACGTTAAAAACATGATCTATAAATAGAGTTCTAATTAACTTCTATTAATAACTATCGATAATTAACTTCAATAATTAAAGTACAATAGAAAAACTGGTTGGTACTCATAATAGGGAAAGTGACTATATATTTTATGAAATTTGTATTTGTTATACGTTTTATTTATTTTGTATTTTTAAAATAATCGTTCGAATTATGTTAATAACTGTAATTTACAGTAAATTCTATTCAATGCAATTACTAACTTTAATTGAACAATGCCGATAAATAAAAAAAAGTATTACCACACTGATAAGTCGGACAACAGTGGTCCGGCCGGTGCACAGCTTTACACCCGGGTCGCGGTTCGCAGCGCTGCTTCTCACACTGCACCTCCCCGCCGGAGCACGCGCAGCGCTCGCAAGCGCTGGCCCCGGGGAACTCGTCCCCGGACATGTAGACCACATCACCTAGTGCGCAACTGCCTGGAAGTCAGGGAATATTTTTGTCATTGATGTGAATAATAAATGGAAACGGGCCAAAGATAGATCCTAGATCCAAAGATAGATCCTTGGCTGTTGGCTGGGATACTCCCTCTTGATCTCAGAATACTCGAAGCTTCGAGGCTTTATGAGATCAGGAGGGGCGTGTCGCACCCGGCGGTGATGAGAGACAGGGAGGTGGAACGAATGGCACCCGCGATTGAGGACCCACATCCGGCAGAGCAGGTAGAGCTGGGGTTCGTCTTGGTAGATGAGGGCACCTATGCCGACGTGGTTGACAGCCACGTCCATAGGATCTATACGGACGGCAGCAAGATTGAGGGTCGAGTCGGAGCCGCCCTTTCTGTATGGGAAGGTGCGACCGAGACAAAGGCCATCAAGCTTGCGTTGTCGCCGTATTGTACCGTCTATCAGGCTGAGCTCCTTGCGCTCAAAAGAGCAGTAGATATAGCCTGCAAGAGTGGAGCGGCAAAGGTCGGTGTCCTCAGCGACTCCAGATCGGCGCTCCAGGCGGTCACCCTGAATTCCCCTCATCCCCTGGCTGTGCAAACACGGGCGGCCCTCCGAAAAGCTGCATTGCAGAGGCGGGAGGTCTCCCTGTTTTGGATCAAGGCGCACGCAGATCTGAAGGGGAACGAACGGGCAGACGAGTTAGCCAAGGGGGCCGCTCTGGGGTTGAGGAGGAAACCGGATTACGATCTGTGTCCTGTTTCATTCGTCAAGCGTATCTTGAGACAGGATACGATTGGCGAATGGGATAGGAGATACGAAGTAGGAGGAACGGCCGGAGTCACGAAGCTCTTTTTCCCAAGCGCTGCTGCTGCATACAAAGTAGTCGGCAAAATAGACATCACACACCACACCACACAAGTACTGACTGGTCACGGCGGATTCGCCTTCTACCTGAACAGATTCAAGCTGAAGGAGAATCCGTCGTGTCTATGTCAGCCCGGAGTAGAGGAGACGGTTCCTCACCTGTTACTCGAGTGCCCAATTTTTGCAAGCAATAGATATGCTATTGAGCAAAAATTGGGCATGGCGATGACGGGTGAGAATCTGCCTTCCGCCCTGGGGGACAAGTGTAGATACTTTCTTAAAATATTGTAAATATATTGTAGAAGTAGTGAATAAGCGAAACAATGGCGTGTGATTCTGTGATATTATGGGATAGTTTGAATTTTTGTAGCGTTTATTGTATTTATTTACCCAGTATTTTAATATTTTTAATTTTGTATTTTAATTTATGTATTTAATGTAAATAATTCTATTTTTAATTACCTAATTATGTCTTTATAAATTGTTTTTTGTAAAAAAAAAAAAAAAAAAAAAAAAAAAATGTAAAAAAAGTGATAGGAAAATTTTCCAGGGGGGGGCCGAACACCCCGTGGTGGGGGGGGCTTTTTTTTTAAAAAAAAAAAAAAAAAAAAAAGATAGATCCTAGAGGAACGCCACGTTCACTATAAGTAAAATTAATTAAATAAGAATTATGTATAAATCTGAAAGTCTGTATAAATGGATATGATGACTGTTGTTGTTTTTTTTTATGAAAATTCTGTTTTCCTAGTAGGTAAGTTATTGATGTAACAAGTCATTATAACAAGCATTCTCACCTTCTTTTAATCCCAAATCTATGCTCGTCACATTCGGCAATGGGCCCAGAGGACCTGGAAATAAAGAAAATTTGTTTTAAAACATTTTGGGAAATTTAAAACTATAGAAACATTGTGTTTTGATAAGGTTTTGGTGTATAATTTATTCTTCGGAGGAAATTATAAGAAATCTTTTCAAAAATATTTCACATTCTTTGAATATCAAAAAGCGAAGAACATAAAATTCTTAAGTTACAATATTATCTGATACATACACAATCATGTTGTCATGTTATAGCCTAAAGCCAACGGGAAAACCCTACAAACTTTTAAGCCCACTTGATTTTTCCTCAAAGACTTCATGGAAGGACCCTCAAGCACTGAACCGTGGAGCATATTATAATGATGTCAACTTCGAACCATCCTATACGCTTCCTTGATTATTTCTTATCTGTGAATTACTTAACCAATACTGAAATATATGTATGTATTAACAAACTCATGTTCTAACTTCTTGTAGTTGTATATATTACATGATTATTGATATTATTAAACCTGTAATAAATGATGTAAGACAAATTATTAATCGAGTAATCACATAATAAAGTCTGACAAAGTACTTTTTTCAAAGCTTATTAATCAAATTCAGCAATATTATAACATACTTATTGCATATCGATTAATGTTGTATTCTAATAGAATATTATTATTTAACTTGACACGTGTAAACTATTATTTCACATATTATTTGTATTGTTATAATAGCAAAGCAATACTCATATAGTTGATTTGAAATTAATTGCCATCTACAGATCGGTTGTCATCTATAATTCCTTCCCATGAATTTCTCATTTCGTAAATTCATGTGCATTCTAATTTCTAACATATTTTCAGACCGCACTGCTAGTGCATTTATCTTATCTAGGTCACTGTGGCCGAAATTCTTATGAAGAATCCTCCGAGGTAATCGCCAAATGACTTTTCTTGTACACAGGACGACATTATACCATTATAGCGTACCAACGTTATTATCAAGCAAACGTAATCACATGATTTCTGCTCTAAATCCGTCGACTGCGAGAGTGAGAGAGTGATCCAAGTCATTATTTTCCCGCACTTTCGTTCCAAAGCCAATTATTGTATTTTTGCAATTAGAACTTATCTTAATCTTTTCATTTTCACGTCAATTTATCTAGCTTTAACAATTATTTACAGTTCACTCTTCATTAGAATAAGACGCATGTAATTAAATTGTTTTAATGGCTTATTATCACTAATGAGTTACCTATATCAATGTATCGATAATATTATGCACAATTTAAAATATTCCTGAGCGATTGTAATAATAGGTAGTGGTTTCCTAAAGTTACCCAGGAAGCCCAACATTGCAAAGGAAATATTTCCTGCATATCAATTGAAAAACTGTCAGCTTAAGCATTCGGTGTATGAGACAGATTGTTTTCATTGGAAACCGAATGATCGGAATAACTGAAGCATTGTATCCATTCAGCTGTTACCAGTTTAAGGGTTCGCTAACTTCCCTCGTCGGATTGTGGAAAAACATCGTTTTCCGAATTCATAAAACGCACGTTAGCATACGAGTTACGTAAAGCCAGGCACGAAGGCATGTACAAATGCTAACCCAATTGGATTCCTACTCGCGGGCACTGGAGCGTGAGCTGCGTCAATGCAAGCGCGTGACGTAACGGAGATTGCTTTCGTGTTGTTCTTTGCAAATCAAGAAATGAAAATGCGTGTGTTGTCTTTATATTTAGGTAGGACCAATAGGATCAATAGAAATCTTGGAGAAGCAGTAGGTCGGTCCAAGGAATCAATGTCTCGGAAAAACAAGCTTGAAAATACTTCTTCCTCTTCTTTTCTTATGGCAACTATGAACTACATATTTGACTTGGAAATTCATTCGCAGCAGTTTTTATAACATCTTCTTTATCGATAATATTGATTGGTAATTGTTAGTAAGAAAGAAACGACAATCCGGTCCTATCGGATGTTGTGCAACTACGAAATCTTCCGCTCATATTGAATGCTGAACTTTTTGTAGGTAACTTTTTTATTGTCTTGTTTCAACTTATTACATCGTTCAGAATCTATACTATATATACTTTAAGATCTCTACGAACAAAGTTACTAATTGAGATGAGATATTACAAAAACATGGTAGGCCTTCCTGGAATGGGAACTGGAAACAAAATATAGGATCATGATATACTCAATTGTACATATTAAGGAAAAGGCGCAAAAGCAATAATTAAATTGACCACAATAACACGCAGTAATCGATCAGTGAGGTTTCCTGGAGTATAGCATGTCGGTGTCGGGTGTCTGCTGGTCGCGAGGCATTGAGCCGACCCCGCCCTTGCGTGAACCCTAACGTGTCTGATACTGATGTAAGGTCAAGGGAATGATATTGACACTGAGGGCTTACCCTAAGAGAGGTGTATTATTGCAAAATCTGTAAATGTAGGTAGTTACTTGATATTGAAATAAAATTTCGTCTGCAAATGGATGAAATTAATAAGTAAGGTGCCGTGTTAGCGCCAAAATACTGAAGGAAAGCCTAATCCCATTTTCTGCTCAGCGAATTCCTGCCTCGAAAAATATTAAAGACGATCGAAAGCAATATCCTTGGTTATATGAATGAAAAAATATGTAGGTAATCTTCATTTAGAATACACAAACCGACTCAGCTCGCTCGCAATTTGCCATAAATACCTACCCTTAATACACCGACACATATGCCGCTTATATAAAAATCTAAACACAAATATAGAACCTACATCGTAATAAAGTGTAATATGCCTGATTAAGCCGGTTCTACACGAGCTATTTATGTCCGAAGTTAATCCGGCACAATTATCCGGCCTGCTGGGCTATGGACTCATTTCACGCTCGTGTGTACCGGCTTAACGCCTAATTACCTTATGAAGTATTTAGGGAACGTGCCGGGATGTTTTGGGCATGTTTCGCTTAATCATGGTGAAGGTATAAAGGTGATAACTTCTTGTTGGATTACGAAATAGGGTGAAGATTTGCGTTTAAGTATCTTCTTCAAGGCGCGGCATTTTTATGTAACAACTCGCTATGAAATGTTAAAATTAAAACATTTAAATGAAGAATTACTATATATTCTGGCTATGTTTGTGAAGCAACATATTTTTGCCAAGCTACAAGTTATAGAAACTGAGCAATTCATTTAATAACTTAATTAGTCGGTTTTTCCTTTAATAAAAACTTAAGTGGATAACATGTGTTGACATCTAAAATTATTCTACACCTAGCCTGTAATGTTTTAAAGTTGCAGCAAATATAAATAAATTGAGATTCAGAAATTTAAAAATGTGTAAATTCTCGTATCCCCGTATAGAGCATGGAGCAACTGCAGTCGCATCTTATCTGCTGGTCAATATACGTTACAGACTTCGGTTTCAGAAGTAACTAAATCTATAACAGCATCTTGTAACTTTCGGGAATCTTATCCAAGAACTCATAGTTTCATTCTTCTAGTCCTAACCACTGTACCAAGGAAAGGACCATTACAAATAACAGAACATTAATACTACAATGATGAAGATATTGTTCTTATAGCCGGATACAGTCATCTATAATAAAGATAAGCGATGGGGAAATCTCGCGTATGCCACATCACGTCCGACTGTTCACGGCGTGTCAACGCTTTCGTTTCCGCTTATAATAATAATTCTATGGATTCTGGACCTTTCTAGAGGCATTGAGTGAGAAAGTACTTCTGTTTGTTGGTTTATTGATTTGATAGACATATATTCGCTATCGTTGTTTGTTTAATCACTTGAAGTGTGGGAAGAGGTATCTCTGAATTTTTATATAGTACAGTATGATATTAAGATTTAATGATAATTTTATGATATCTCAGCGACTAAGAGATTATATTCCCATACATAAATAAATGGCCTAAAACGTCCGACTCCTGCAAATAAAACACTCTGCTCATCGTCTAATTCAAAAAATATCAATGCTACTAATATGATTTCATTGCCCAAATAAGTGTACATAGATTACGATGAATTTGATGAAAAAAACAGGTATTTAATTAAGTAAAACATAAAAGATAAGCCTATTGCAATTTATTGAGGGCGTGGCTAGTTATTGCACAAAATTATTGTCAAAACTGCTTATTCATGGAATCTCCAATATTGGCACATATTGCTGAGTTGTTATATATTTATCTATGACACGTGCAACAACAATTTGATGACAATTTATTATTAAAATTTAAAATATATGAGGTAATAAATGTGTTTAGAGATACATTATTAATGATATTTTACTCGCCATATAAATATTCAAAAATAAAACTTTAACATATATTTTAAAAGCTTTAAATAAATATTCTCGTCTCTTTTGCATCGATTATTTTTTAAGGAAATCTAAATAAGGTGCACAAAGAAAAGAAATGTTTCCCCTTTTATTTAGAACAAAATTGCTTTTATATGCTATCTTGATATTATTAGGCAGTGCTGGGTGACAATCCTACATACGTAACCGCATTGCCGGCGTTAGGGGGGGGCGAGAGGGGGCGATGGCCCAGGGCGACAAATTCTGGGGGGCGCCAAGGTCTGAAGTTGGAGTCTCTTGCCTCTCCTGGTGCAAACCTTCAGAACACCTCAAGTGGGCGCCACAATATTTTCGCCCGGGGTGTCAGTGGCCCTTACACCGGCACTGCGTAACCGTGAATCATAAACTTGGTTTGTAATATTATTGTTAATTTGAAACAAGTTACAGTCGAACAATCACAATCTATATATATAAAACTCAAAGGTGACTGATATAGTGATCTATCAACGCACAGCCCAAACCACTGGACGTATCGGGCTGAAATTTGGCATACAGGTAGATGTTAGGACGTAGGCATCCGCTAAGAAAGGATTTCCCGAAATTCTTGCGGGAACGGGGAAAAACGGAGATGCACGTACAAAGTCGTGGGCGGAAGCTAGTTATGTAATAAAGGTTTATCTTTCTATGAACTTTATAGCAGTTTTATGGTTTCGCGAAAGAAAACAACCGAAATGATTCATCAATGTTTGCTCTGACGTAAGTTATTTGAACAATTCTGTATTGGAAATAGATTGTTCAATATAACATTATTCATAAGATAAAGCTGCGTTTACATTGGCTTAGTTACAAAATACAGCACGATACTTAACTGATCCTCATTAAGTTACATTATAATAATAAAAAAATAATTTTCTTAGCAATCTCTAACTTTGCTCATATAACTGAATTTTTAAAATGTATAATAATTAATATAATATAGGGTACACGAAAATTTAAAAACCGCAACTAATAAATGTTGGCTGCACACAACACGCTACTAGGAAACAGCGCCTAATTTATTACATTATTATTATATCTTTAGTATAGTAGATATTTCGCTATAAAAATCAGTAGGTATATTAATTAAGAATTAAAATAAGTTTCCTTATTTCTGATATTAGTTTTAGTTAGATTACACAAAAAACTTAAGATTTACACAAAAAAATTTTTCTTTCAATAATAGTTTTAAAGAAAAAAATTAAATTCAGAACGACAGATTTTGAATTTGAAACCACGTTTGAAAACATGTGTATAGTTCTAAAAAGTTGCACTTTGCTTAGTGAACCAGTGTACACCGAGCTTTATGACCGTCTACATGATTCAGCGCACAGACTCATCTTCTTTACAAAGGTCACGTATAGTACTGACTGTTATCATAAGGCGTGTGCTTTGATTCCACACGATAATGGTGTTAAGGTTTCTATAAAAAAAAATTATGTTAAATTATGTTACTTTACGAATATTTTCTGATATTCTCGGATTAGTTAAATATTGCATAACAGTTTGTTTGTAAACAAATACCTACCTCGAAAATTAAATATTTCTTCATAAACTCACATTATCGCGTTTCTAGCTACGCATTCTCCCAAATTAAAACTATACTTCTGTTCATTTCTGCATAAGTATTTCTCTTCTTCCTAAATTCTCATACCCAGTCATCAATGAACACGTGGCAATGGAAAATTGTCTGTTTCCTTGTCATAATATCAAGGTGCAAGTTACAGAATGGTACGTGGCCGATCAATAGGCCTTCGCCCGAAATGTTTATCCAAATATCTACGCAAGGTTTCACAATATATTTATTTGGATGAAAGATGACTCAGTTTTTATTAAATAACGACGTCGTTTGTTCCATTAATTGAAAATTAGGTCATCTATTCATCATCATACATCTTTGTATTAGTATAAAAATATATCAATAAGTTAAAAAGATAAAAATCTTATTCCATCGCCTTAATAAAATATTAAATTATAATTCGCAATGCTCCAAAAAGTTCTAGAAAACATGAATGAGTTGTAAATCGGAATTCGCGGAACCTCATTCCATGATGCGTCACTTGGGTCAGTAAAGGGCAAACTTTTGTTTACAAGCGTTCTCGAGAAAGCCAATCAATCAGCACGATCACAAGTTTTTGGTAAATATTTATAGAAGAAATAAATTTGATTTGCCTAAACATTATTTTATTAGCTAAAAGGGCAAATAATTTACCAGACGTCATACTTCAGAACTCTATGAAACTTTTGGGTTAGAACTTGAGAATACTCTCGTATAAAATGTCTATCTATGTATATTTAAACTTTGTGCGAAATAAGGAAATATTTTTATTTACTTTTTATTTGTATAACAAAACAATAATACAAGACGTCTCTTGTAATTTATATTACCTTTCAACTAAATGGCAAATCTATAATTATATGATGACATTATATAGACATTAATTCTATGAACATACATAAATATTCAATCGGCGATAAGACTCAGCTGATTTAATCATAATGATGCGAGCCATTATTCATTATTGACCCCTAACACTGCAATTTACAAAACAAAATATCTATTATATTGGTTATTGTACCTAAGCCCTTTCAGTATAGGGAAGATGATAATATGTTTTACATACCTACTGGAGGAATTTATTTACGAGCAAAGCCTAGATCAGTCTTCTGTTCTGACACTTTAAAGTTACAATTTAGTGTAAGTTGGTTCAAAAATATTGTATAGAAAATAGAAATTAGAAATTCGAGAAAAAGGATTTTTTTTATTCTATTGCTATCTACTGCTGTTATAAAATAAACAATTTCGGAAAATGTATGATCTTATCAGGTGTTTGATTGCGTTGAATCTTTTGAGTTTACATTGAGTTTAGAGTATGGTACAAATGTTGCAAAAGTTATGATAATCCGATTTATAATATGTTTGAAATTCGTAAAATATTGAAATAAAAATAAACATTCCTCATAAATTCATCTCTCATAAATATAATTTCAGATCAACCATTAACAGTAAATACGAAAAGATTATAACTCGCAATATGGCGCCAGACGGCTGTAAATATGTTTAATTACCACCAACAGTTCCTGGCTTCGTTGGAAATCTCTGATTTTCCCCGTCTTGTGTAACTACGCGTTTATTTCTATGAAAATATTCTGTTCACTTATCAGAGGAAATGTTCATGTTAACAATATGTGTGACAAATGATTTGTAAATAAACGCGTATTGTGCTGGTGCAATTTACGTCAGAAAGTAAAATATACGTCATATTTAAATAATAAACAATAGTTAATAGCTATTATGAAGTGTTTATGTTCTTTCATAAATGAAGGATTAAAAATTTGGAAACAATATTAGAATTTAATCCTGTTTTATAATAAAAAGGCATAAAAAAGTGCTACATAGGCAATTAAGGAAAATGTTATATTCTAATCCAATATTAGAAATAACTTGTAGGTCCTTTAAAACAAATGCCTCAAGTTTAAGATTTGAAAATCCTCCTAAATTAGATTTTGTAAAAACAGCATTACAAAATATGTTCTTATCTACAATACATCTAACGGTAGAAGCAATGAAAACTACAAAGTAAGTGGCACAGATAACGAAGGAGGGCGAACCTCACGTTTCCTGCATTACGCTCTTAGAGCCCTCCAGATCCTCTTATAAGAACATACTTATGTTTTTCAACGAGTCTTGAAGAAAGAAGTAGGCATTATTATGTATGAAACAAATACATAAAAAATGCAAATATTAATATAATATCAATATTTTAACCGTTTAAAAACACAGTGAACCAAAATTCAAATGATTACATTGGATCTTATTTAAAACTACACTCACCGGCACGGAATCTTGGCCACTTACAAATTTGCCGATAAAAAATGTTTGAAGTGTTTTTCACGATTTTTTTGTATGCAGATATGTTAACATATTATTTCTTTAATTTTATGTCAAGAAATCATTAAGTTTGAGAATAATCTTTTACCACTTTTTAAGAGTTAGTCGAAATTTGTGATTTGTGCGGTTAAGCCGAAGTTACGAATTGTTCGTTTTAAACTTTTTTCGATATCGTTTATGCCGTTTTAAGATATTGTTATTGTTGTGCTATAGTCAATGATCATAACAAACAATAAAAAATGCTGTTAACATCTGAACAACCTGCACAGGCCATCACAATATTAGACCAAAGACTGCCGCAACATAAAGTACCTAATGTACAGTACGTACCACGTTCAGCTATGCACTATGCATGGAAAAGATACCAGGAGACTGGCAGCTACACGTGCAGATCAGGAAGTGGAAGCGTGAGGTGCACATCAGCTCGAGAAGACCGGTTTATTGGTCAAGAGATACTCAGAAATGGCTTTCTGAAAGTTTTTGAGATACGCCACCGGCTCCAAAACACCAGGACAATAAATGTGGGTAAGCAATCGGTGAGAAGACTAATGAAGGAAGTTAATTTGAAGGTTTGCAGACCAGCACGCCGTCCAGAACTCCTCAAAAATCACAGAGAAGCACGTCTTCGTTTTGCGCGAGAGCATGAAAACTGGACCCACAGCCAGTGCGCTCGTGTGGTGTTCACAGATGAGTGCCAAGGCACTTTACGTGCTTCTGATAGCCAAGAGTCAGTATAGCGGAGACGATAAGAGAGGTTTTCACCCATCACCACAACTCAAACGGCGATTTTTCATGGAGGGTCAATAATGGTATGGGGAGGTATAAGTTCGGATGCTCGTACGGTGTTAGTTATCGTAGATAATGGCTTAAATTTGATCAGGTACGTTGAGGAAATTCTCCAGGAACATGTTCAGCCCTATTACAGGTTTATCAGTGAAGAAAATTTGCTACTAATACACTTTAACGCACGTTCGCATGTCGTACGAAGCGTAAAAGAGTACCTTCAAGAGGTTATTATTGAAAAATTGGAGTGGCCAGCTCGTAGCCCGGATCTTAATCCAATAGAACACATCTGGAACATGCTTAAAAGAAACATAAAGTTCGATTCCAACCCACCACCAAAGCTCGATGAGCTTAGAAATACAGCTGGGGCCGTTTGGTACACTATAGCTCAAGTGGACATCAAAAATGTCTTCTAGAGTATGCCAGAAAGGATGTAAGCAGTGTTTAAGGCAAGAGAAGGAAACACCAAATATTAGCTGTGTTTTACCTGAAAATAAAACACATATTAAATACTTACCTATATTTGAAGCTTACATATTGAGAAGGCACCTAGCTTTTTCCGCCTATTTTTCCCTCTCTTTCCGTTGTATGTATGCTATCTCTCTCGCACACCTCCCCACCAGGTGGCGTGGCGCACGATAATGTGCGGGCGCTGGATGTTTTTCATTGAGTCGAAATCCACAACAGGTGGACGTTAAGTGTAAGCTTCAAATATAGGTAAGTATTTAATATGTGTTTTATTTTCAGGTAAAACACAGCTATTAAACACTTGACCGTAATTTGAAGCTTACATATTGAGACCTGTTTGTTACCCACCTGGTGTACAATATATGGACGCCAATGTGAATTTGAATACATAAGTAATTACTTATTTCTTTATTGGAAAGAGTAAGGTGTGCAGATAGTATACCAATAAATCACACAAATTTTTATATTATATAATATATTAACAATCCCAGATGAAAAGTTAATCAATTAAGAACCAAAAAGTTAATCATAATGATTAAAAGTATTAGAACTTATGAGATTGGTTCAAGTGTACCTTAGTTAACCTTTTGGGCTTGAAAAGTTAAAGTTACTACAATTTCCACTATCTTTAGCGTAAATCTGCGAAAGCGCCAGTAACGACTTTCAATTACGCATTCAGATGTTACTTACAAAATGAAGCAACAGTTGATCCCGACGAGGCAAAAATACCTCAAACTCAAACCTTTATTTATTCAATTAGAACTCTGCAGAAGCACCATTGAATCATCTTAACATAGAATTACCACCTGTCTCAACTCACACAGTTTTAACCCAACCTGCTACAAGCGGACAAGAAGAGACCTTGGTCCTTACTTTTGGGGTCAGAAATAAATTTAAAAGGTCACCCCTTGAATAAGGCAATAAAATAACAAAACAGGTAAACGGTTTAAATTATAATACAGATTTTTAACATCCAACCAAACCGTGCGGTATCTATTAATGTTTAGGGCCAACGTCACCAATCATAATCTAAACATGGCTGGTACTTTCAGTACAATGCATGAATTATTTATTTAAAACTGATAGGTCATAAACTCTGTACTGGAAACAAATATACTGAACTCAAGAGACTAAAATGATAAAGAGCTTATCTGTGTCCCAAAACTGCAATTACTACAGCCAAGTACGTTACTTTTAATCAATTCGGTTTTAAGATATAATTATGATTTACATCAGAACTTATATACCGAAAGTCTCGGGACTACATAACGTGACTTATTTATAATAGTGTTTGTGCATAACACTAGGCAGTCAACAGCTATATGAACGTCAGATAGGAAAAGAGCCAAATTTATCCAGTCAGTAACAAAGGATTTTAACTATACTTATTATAATTCAACCAACTACTACTAGCTACTCCGTATGTCTTTTGGGTAGACGGAGGCAAATAGGATTTTTATTCCGACTATATCATTTGATATTTGGAAAATGTACTCCACATTTTCATACCGTCCGAGTCATTTTGCAGATTATAGTGGTGCAGCACTGAACACTGTCTATTAGGTGACCGGGCCTTCAGTTCCGCTTTCCAGAATACCTTCACCCTTCTCGGTGCTACTACTACTGAAATAGCGGTACTCTTACGCGTCGTTCAGGTCTCTAACTGACTAGGATTTCTCATATTATCGTAACAACCCTCGCTCGTTCTAACGAGAATAAATTATCGCCAAGGAATTCTGCTGCAGGATAATGGCAAGAGAGATTATAAGCTTAACTATGCATTATTATGTTCAGGAATATGGTGGGTTTTGAATACTATCGTCGTCTGAAAGTATCTCCTTTCGATTAACTGCATTAAGGATGCAGATCTGATCCCATCTTTGTTCCGTAGGAATGCTACGACAGTCTAAACGTTACACTGGACAAAGAAAATTGCCCTGAATATAGTCGGTTGTTCCAACATCCGTAATATGGCTAGCCTACCTTAGTTATCCCTTGATTGTAACTGCTACCAATGGAGGCATTGCCCTTGTGTTGTCCACAGTTGTGCGAGTGCAAAAATGAAGAACTGAGCTCGTGGGGAGCTATGTCGAATGAATCTGTGTTAAGATTATGACAGTATAGGACAGTTAGCTGTGGATGCGAAGACAGGACATTACTTTATTCATCCGTAACCACGAGAGGCAGCCACGGACAGCGATATAGCAAGAACTAAACTAGCAAAGTTTAGTTCGCTTACCAGACTTTGTCATGTTTTAAATGCAGTATAATATCCTCTGTATAGCATTGCATTTATGACTATTGATAAACTTAATTCACCCGTAAACACGAGAAGCAGGCACGGATAGCGATATAGCAAGAACTAAACCAGCAAAGTTTAGTTCGCTTACCAGACTTATGTTTTAAAAGCCGTATAGTCTGTACTGCATTGCATTTTTTGTCCCGGCCCCCCCCCCCCCCCCTTCGAAGCAAAGAAATGAGAAGTCATTTGGCAGAGCTTTCTCGTTAAGGGTAGGGGTTCCAAGTAATATCTAATAATAAGAGGCTTTTGTTTGGAAAGATTGACTTTCCGTTATTTATCCTCTATCCTATGTAACTCAACAGTCAGTATTTGCAACATTCGTTGAGTACTTAAACGTTTTACGTTAATAGTTGTATATAACTTTTTATACAATATAATAATCCTGGTGGGATGACAAGAAACTTGTCTAAACAAACGATTATCCTAATCCCTCAGCGATTTATTGTTTGAGCCCTGAAATAGGCCTAAAATAGGCCTATGAGAGGTCAACTATACATAATCAATCGTCATTTGTTACATTCAATCGCTTTGCGATTAAAAAATCTCTTCCAATGTTTTTATATGAAAATTGGTCGGCTAGTGCCATTGAATTACGATACCAAACATACCGTTGACACAAGGCTTGGTGACAATCCTCGAAACCACCACCACAAATCATCTGCGAGATGATATTTGATCCGACTCGCCTTCCTTTGTTGTGAATAGGCTTTGCATTGGTAAATACAATTTGTTCAATTCCAATTTCCATAATTATTGGTAAACCAATGGTGGTTTCCTGATTAAATAAGCGTAAGCGGTAACCTTTTAGGATACGAAGTATCAATTTCATGCGCCCATTATTTAACGTCTCTAACCTATATTGTATTTATTAGGTCATATTACTATACTTATATTGTATAGATGGCCCACTGAAGTAGATTTCAAAACCTTTTTCTACCTACCTTAGAAGAATGAAGATCCGATACTGTCATATCTAAAACTTCTTTCGTGGGTCCTCGTTGACGAAAGCAAATATCTATGATCATTTTAATGATCAATCCTTTGTAAATTTGCACCAACCGCCATCAAAGCCCCGCGAGGGCTGATATATATTTTCACCATTTCTCCGTTAGGGACGGTTTTAATCAAAGCCCCGCGAGGGCTGATATATATTTGCACCATTTCTCCGTGAGGGACGGTTGTAATCAAAGCCCCGCGAGGGCTGATATATATTTGCACCATTTCTCCGTGAGGGACGGTTGTAATCAAAGCCCGGCGAGGGCCGATATATATTTGCACCATTTCCCTGCGAGCGACGGCTGCGAGGGTGGGTTTGACCTGGCTAACCCCTGCGAGGAGTAGTGGCCACATTTATGTATTCTGCTTCGAGCAAGATTACACCTTAGTGCTAATATAAAATTAGCAGTAAATAATCATTTAAATAATATAGCAATTAACAAGGTCCTTTAACTTATTTTCCAATGTTAGCGACAACTGTCCAGGATGAAATAAGAATTGATTTGACAATGGTAATTAATTATTATGTTTATATAAAAAAGGACTAACTATTTAATAAATTCATAATTCAAATCAATACACTAAATTTTAAAATGAACTTCGATTCATATTTATTTTAGTTCATGCAATCGATGTAACATTTAGTTGCTTTATATCCGTTAACATTCCTTACGAACGCAACCATACCGTCGTAGGACGTTATAATTAATTGCACAAAATAATCTCCACTCACCCGCAATTTTTTACTTTTTGTCAAGGTGTACAAGTTTATAATATTATTCTAAAACGTTAGAATAAGTGAATTGTAAATCCTTTGAAATAAATGTCTCTAAATCTAATTTCTATTAAGGTATCTCGATAATTATTATACGATAACCCTTTCAGCACAAGTTCAGTACACCAAAGAATTTAATTGTAAAATTTTGGTACTTACTCGTTTTAACAAAAAAGTTGCATCATTTGAAACATAGGAAACGTAATTTTCAATCAAATTAGCCGTGTGTAATATGTCTATTTTCACATAAATACGGATCAGATTAATACTCATAAAAGGACACGTATAGACTACGGATAGTTTTGAATGTGTGGTACATTCATGGTACATATCTACTATACATGAGCGAATTCATCATTATTCAGATGAGCGGCTAACTCCCGTACGATTTATAAAATAATATCATGTTCTGACATGTCGTGATTTCTTGGAGCTGACTCATCTCGTTCGATAATTTTTAGTTATAAACTATGATTGGAATTCCGACCGTTCCTAGCGATAACGACAATGTAATAAAGTCGTAGCAATGGATTGTATGCCTGTAAAGCTTTGAGTTGGCTCATAGGCGTTGGCTCATATCCATACTAAGTATTAATTGTAATTTTTCCACGAAAAATTCACTTGTAACCTTGTAATAAAAACACATTATTAAAAATGAAATAAAATATTAAAAATATCTATATACAAGAGAGGGTATTTGATATATCTTGTCAATATCAAATAATCACAAAAGTAATATTAACGATTCGAGTAAAGCCGAACGGTAAATCCGTTAAAATAGCTTTACTCACAGTATTAAAAATTCAAATATTAATTAGTACATATTGCCTAATGAAATATTTCAAAAGAAAAGTTACTATTTCAAGTAAAATGTAACGGTTGTATCGTTAATTTTAAATATCTTTATTCATGCTATTAAGTATTTAAGCATATTGAAAAATAAACTATTGCTGAAGGATTCCTTAAAAAACCTCAGCATTTTAAATAAAGTCCAACGGATATACCGTTGATTTAAAAGATTTTTACTCATTTTTAGTAAAATATCATTTTTTTTTTTTTTTTTTTTTTTTTTTTTTTTTTTTTTTTTT
>CAJQZM010037713.1:0-10324 GCA_907164665.1 Colias nastes | reverse complement strand
TAAAATTTTCGTCGGCGCCATCTTGGATTTTAGTTTTGACCTCATATGGGTAATAGCTTCCCCAAAAACCACCCACATTTGCAAATGTGTTTGCTCCTTAAGAAAAGTTCAGATTTCCTAGGTAATGTGATGAATCTAATTTATTTAATTTCGACCGTATCTCGGAATAACATACATATTTTTCTAAGAATAATGCCGGATTTAATACATTGCCGGTAACATAATATGTATGATAATTCTTAAAAAAGTATTTTAAACATTTCAAAGCTTAGATATTGCATATAATTCCTAGAGGTTTTGTAAAACACTCACACTTTTTTAAGTTAGTTACTAACTAACATACTTATCAGAATTGTACCTACTAATAAAAGTAAGAAAATGAATTTTTAAAGTTCGTAATAATGTTCTGGAATCAATTTCAATAAAATTTAAAAATTAAAAATAATATCAAGTATTAAGATGACCTATAAAATGGAATGCGCTATGTTTACGTGAGCGTGATGTTGCCGCGAACAAAGTTACGACGTTAGATACCTAAATTTGAGTAACGCAGATCGGTGACAGCGTCCTTAACAGTTATACATGTCATCTGACCCTGACCCTCCCACGGGGGCGGAATGTGACGTCACACGCCCACTCGCTAGACTAGACAATTGGGCAGGATGACTGCGCTAATCAACTAAATTAACTTGCAAGTGAAGCAATTTGTATTACAGACTATTATTCAAAACGTTATGAAGACTCTATATAGTTCAAGAAGATCAGTACTTGCAAACAATAATGTATAACAATATAAGAAACAAGAGCAACAATAATAAGAAGATTAAAAGAAGAAAAAAGTGTCATATGTGATGCAGACGAAAGGGCCTTGACTCAGGAAATATTTGGGGAAGGGAAACTTTAATAATGTTTAATCGACCAGTAGCCAGAAAGGTATCATATTATATTTAATTATGAATCTAAAAATCTAAAAACTTTAAATTGAACTTCTTAATAACTCATGAACTAATCTACAATTAAACACTACTACTTCCACTACTCTACTGACTAACAAAAAGATTTAGAAATTTGAAACTGCACCATCCTAAGTAAGAAATAGAGTTAAATTTTAATAGTGATACTGAATGATTTCAGGCCGTGGTTTTGTCAAAATTAGTTCCAAATTTTAGTTAAAAATATAAATTGATTGCCACGATTAAAATCGCGTGTTTAATACATGCATTTATTAATAACTTAAAAACTGTCGAGTTATAATAAATAGTTGTTAATACGACCTAAATTAAAAAGAGCAACAAGTGGAAAACATTCCTCACTCAACGAAACCTGATCACTAGACAATGGTGCAATGTGCTGACTGCGACTGTTACAAAATAGACTAATGCTTACGAATAAATAAATAAGCTTATTAAATAATAACTATTTAATTTATGTCTTGGTTTATAACGGTTTATAGAATTGCAACGATTGCAGTATTTATGGCAATTTATGACATCACTACGTATTTTCAACGTGACATGGTTTTAGTTATAATTTCACGTGAACTGAAATTTCAGCTATATTTTCTGCTCATTAGTTATTACTTATTAGCATTGGAAGGTAAAACCTTACTTAAAAATATTAAGGTTTCTACTCTAAAAATACTAAAAACTATTCTTTAGTTAAATCTATACTAATATTATAAAGCTGAAGAGTTTGTTTGTTTGTTTGTTTGAACGCGCTAATCTCAGGAACTACTGGTCCGATTTGAAAAATTCTTTCGGTGTTAGTTAGCCCATTTATCGAGGAAGGTTATAGGCTATATATCATCACCCTAAGACCAATATTAGCGGAGTAATGCGGGTGAAACCGCGCGGCACAGCTAGTAATAAAATATAGTACCAAATAAATGTATATTAAAATGTACAAGTACATATTAATAAACCTCACCTGCATGACTGAAAGCGATATGTAGAGCAATGAAGAGAAACAAGCACTTCGGCGACGCCATGTCGCCTTTCGATCTGAAACAAATACATATTTTATTAGAACTGAAACACAATACATGAATACACAAAAATTATAAGAGAACAACTAGACAAAAATATGTAAACTGTAAGCGTCAAAGCGCTTTCATTGTGCTTTCTTAGTTAGTTTACTAGAGTGGCGCAGGGACCCAAAGTGAGTCTTGGCCTCCGACAATAAGAGCCTCCATTTGACTCTATCCTGCGCCATCTCTTGTCAGTCTCTTGTTTCTTAGTTAGTGCTTTGCTCTAATTTTTAACAATATCTAGTTTTAAAGTAAAATATATAAACTTTTGTGATTATAATATTTTTTTCAATTATCATAATATTAATCCCCTTTATCCATCCGAATGTGTAAAACTTAAGTAAAATAAAACCTAACTTAGTTCGCAGCGCACCAAACGAACAAATTGAACATAGCTTGAAAAAAAGTGCATTTTATTTTTAGCTAAGCGGTCTTATACTGGATAGTGGATATAAATACCATGATCGACATTACTACGATCTAGTCGGATGCAACGCAAAAAGCCTGCGGTCGCTGACCCCGCACGAGATGGCTGACGTAACTTGTGGTTAGCTGCGATCCTGTGATGCTTCATATCGACCC
The DNA here is from genome assembly GCA_907164665.1 of Colias nastes. Taxonomy (NCBI): domain Eukaryota; kingdom Metazoa; phylum Arthropoda; class Insecta; order Lepidoptera; family Pieridae; genus Colias; species Colias nastes. Next base: position 7,716 of record CAJQZM010037713.1, on the reverse strand, counting down.
CGTAGCTAAATAGACCTCTGTATGGCTTTGTACAGAGGTACTTGTAGAATAGACCTTTGTATGGTCAGTGGTCTATAATCTATATTATGCTATCACACATAATATAATACTACCAATAGAGTATAGAATTTTAGATGTTCTGTATGGGTGGTTGAAGATTGTGCAGATTCAAGCTTTTAAACTTTTTGTCCGAACTACCCTCTAATAACAAGTATTGACAGATTGGTTATAAATGTTGTAATTATAATTTTATGTTGTTCACGTAAATACTGCATTCATTGGTCAAGTAGAGAAATGCAATTAAATTAAATGATACCCCGAAACTGAAAGCCTCAAGGATGACCTCACCCTGCCTTCTTTCTGTATATTTTACATTCCAATATTTTAATAGAGATTGCTATATTCCAGAAAGCTTTGAGAATGGATGCAATAAGGCTAATGTATGTTTTTAATCAATTTAATTATAGAACACTCTCGTTGATAATACACTTGTGTACATAAATATATACAGTCTTACAACTTGAGGAAAACCGTTATTCTTTTTGTATGATTATTCCATATTAAAAAGAGATATACAAGGTTTATGTTTTAGGCTAATAAAGTAGAAAAGAAATTGTTTTCTTTCAGTCGTTTCGTGAAAGTTGGAAAGTTTTTAACACAATTTTTGAGGTTTTTTTTTTAAATATAAATACACTGTTAAACTTCAAGTGAAAGTCCTGTATTATGGGCATAAATAATTTAAATTTGATTCCTTGTTGAAATTCACAATTAGCTTGTGTTCAATAGAACAATAGCTGTATTTAAAATGAGCTTTAGTAAGTAATTTGAATAATTAAAATTACTATAAATTGGAATAGTACAAAACCGTTTCAATAATAATGGCAATAAGCATTAAGCGCTAATACCGATACTGAAATAATAGCAATTAATAACCGTTTAAATTATAAATTATAATAAATCATGTCAAGCTCCAACTTTTGCAATGACTGATTTGTTCCTTTACTACCTAATAATGAAAGATGGAACACACCAAATTAATCAACGCCAATTTATAATAAACATAATTGAACATCAATTCATAACAATATCCTGTCAGCAGTATCTGGATCAGTGGTTGCAACGAGTAATAAATATTAATCGAAATAAATTACAACAAATGGTGTATGAATAAATTCGTTCGCAATTGAAAGTATCCATCTTTCACTTTCAAGCTGTCGCGGCTCATGAAGAGTGACAGCGGAATCGAACCCACGACCCATTTGCGGCGTATCTGATGTAAACTGTGCCACAGTTGCCGCAGGATGCGCGTCCAGTGAAAGATCTGCTATTGGATGCTATGCTAAGAATCATGATTTACCAATTACAAATCACGTTTTAATTCTGATGAATGGAGGATTATTTCTTTTTTTAAATTGTTATTAAAGCCTATATCTGTTAGTGATCGCTACAGAACGATCATCGTAACAAACCTTGTTATTCGCATTTCCACGTTTTCATTCATCTACAATTATAGTAACAAGAAAATTATTTCAGTATGCTTCTAATAAAGTAACTCAACTTATTCAACCGATTTTGCTAATTCCTTCACTTTCTACATCACTCCCATCATACCCAAGTTAAACTCAGCTACATCACATATAGCTTGGCAACAACAGTGGAGGTTTGTCGGATTGACCGCGGGTGTCCGGCCAATCATCCAATCGGTCCAATTGGATGATGACCGTGGGTGACACCGTCCCCTGCCGGCTTCCGTGTGAAAGCATAGATGCTATGAGATTGCATACATCGATACTAATGTTATTGTTACTTTTTAAATCATAGTTGTTCCTAATGACGTTCATTAGGGATTAAAAGTATAAGAAATACGTAAATATACAAATAAAGTAAGTATTAAAGACGAATATCGATTGTCACGACTACCATGTGTTGTTTATAATGTCCGGCTTCATAAATTTAATGAATAAAATATCTCGTTATAAATATTTTTAGCGCGTTGAAATTTAGGCAAAGCAGTTGTAATTAAATTTTATATAATAATTTTTATGATTAAAAAGACGAACACAAAGACCTTCTGATTTCCGAACCGTTGTTAAAATCTCAATTTTAAAACGTCCAGACTCTAGATAAAAGATTGCTTTCTTCAATTTGTTGGTATAATCAAGTGATTTCAAAATATTCGATGACTTCATCATAAGAGAAAATTTGAATAATGGCAGTTCAAAAGGTCCTTTAGCTTTTTATGATAGCATTTCCTCAAACAACATCAACTTATTACAACACCATATTAGGATGACTTTATATATTACTACAGTTAACTCTTCCTTTACTCAAATATTTACACCTTGAAGAAATTTAACAAGTTCTTTAAATAGTGTCAAAGGTTATATGATTTTTTTGTAAATCATTGTTATTCTCTTTTTTATTATTAATCATAAAGACCTCTTAATAAAAACACAAAAGAAAGAAATAATAATAACCTCCTCTTTTTTTTGAAGTCGGTTAAAAAATAACACAATAAATACAATTCAAGTTGCATTCAAGAACTGATTATGAATTAATACAGGGAAATAAAAACCACAATGCTCTAGAATTCTAGATCTAAGTTTAAAATCTAACCATTGTGCCAAAAATTAAAAGTAGAAATAAGAGAAAGGTCCATTATTACATAACTATTGGCACCACTATTCGGATCGATGCCAGTAATATTGTCTAATCGCCCAAAAGCGGAAAAATATAAAAAATGTTGGTTTATAACATTTTTTTTAACACGCAACCGGAATGCAAGTAAAATCTCAAAGCAATAAAACAATTAGATGACCTAGAACGCACAGCGATCAGTTTTCACTTCTTTTCATATGCATAATCAGCATCCTAAATGAATTAATTAGTGAGATTTCTTTAATTCAAATGGAATAAAGCAAAGCATCTAATCCTCTATTTAGCATCTTGTTGTGTATGAATTTTATATTAAACTAAACTTATAATTTATTATTTTTATTAAATACTGGACAAAGAATTTTACGATTAGGGTCAGGAATTATGCATGTACACAAAAATGCATTAACTGTTTCTAGAATATATTTTATAGATATCACTCACATGCAATTCGAAACCTAATCAAGGTGATCATAATCCTGCCAATTTTAAAAGCAGTACGAACCAAGGAAGATGCACTAGATATAACCTAAGTATCGGATAGGATGGGTGCTATTTATAGCAGAGTGGTTACCACGGGATGCAACCGCGTTATTATCATTACTCTGATAATGGCTCCGACGGACATTGCTTCTTGAGGAACAAATGATTTAGAATTCTTGGACGTGATGCGAGTGCCTGTTGTTTGAAAGATCGTTTTTACTTTGTCGCTTTGCTGTGGTATATCTTTTGGTGGATTTTGAGTTTTGAAACTATTTTCTGCGTGAAGATAAGTTTAAGCTATGTTTTACTAGATGAAGTGACTACTTCGATGTGTAAATATTGATTTGTATTCCGTGCTCCGTAGCACTTGTGGTAGCACCCTAAAGCTTTGATATGATGACACACATACTTTGAACTTCCAATTTTTCATTCGAGCTTTTGCTTTTTGTGTTCAAAATTGAGGAAATTAAATTTTTCCAAATTAAATTTTCATAAAGATTTTATAAAAAGCTTTATTTTCGCGATAGAAAATCTATGAAAGGTTACATCAAAAAATTCGTCGACTTTGATTTAACTTTTCTAAAGTCATAAAATTTCTCGACATCCACTAGCACTCCGAGTTCCGTCTCATCACCGTAATGTGCTCTGGGGAAATCTGATAATAAATAAATTTAATTAAAAAGCAGTGTAAATGAAATGTTCGGTGCATTGACCCGAAAGCAAAAAGGCGGGTAGCGGTCGAGGCGCCAGCGAGAAATCGGAATAACGCCGCTTTTGTTATTTTTTTTTATCATTTTCCAATCGTGCTACTTCATTAGATTCTCGGAGGCGTAAATACCTCGTGGAATACTGGATTGGTTTTTTCAAGCTTTGTGTATTCGAGGAATAACTGTAACGAGCTTTAATAGTATTATACTTTAAATTAAGTGTCAGTAATGTAATGTAATGAGGTAATGAGGAAAGACTTGACATGTTGTAGGTATCTCCGTTCAATAACTTAATTAATCTCTGCCGAATAACATGAGCTGCAAGTTTTACTCAGGCGAGTTTAATATTTGCTTATCACAACTATTTAATATTTACTTAAATGGATGTAGTATTTGATTTTGGCGAGACAAAGAATTACAAAAATTCCGCGTCATTAAATGTCTGCAAATATTGGTACACCGAGTTCTGGAAGAACGCGAAAAAAGGTACTATTACTACAATATTAGAGAAGTTATAAAATATAACTTTTGGTACTATTTAATCAGAAAATAATCAAGCATATGATACAAAATATTTCAAAGGAAATAAAAAAAATTATATACACTTTCCACGACCTTCCTCGATAATCTGTACAATTTTGTTTGTGCGAAATGTTTATTTTATCGTATACATATATGTATATTATACAGAATCACCAATAAAATTTATCCTAATTGTAATAGTGCCCTTACACTAATGGCATATTAGACCATGCCCATATAAATTAATCATTCATAAAATGCAAAAATGTTATCAAATGATTTACTACTCAAATCGATAGATCACAAATACAAAATAAGCAGATCAATCAGCGCAGCATTTTGATATATTTTTTTTAATTTTATATCGGCATTCAAATGTCAGTTTAATTTATTGTGACTATAATAATTAGGTATACGTTTCGAAACGACATTTGTATCTAAAGTAAATCATCTCAACCGTGATTTTTCCTCAGCACAGTGAGCATTAACTTAAACTGACCATCCGTTCAAAACTTGACATTGGCAGAATCCGTCCTCACTGGGATCGGGAGTTGCCATTTGAAAAAAAGAAGAAGAAGACATTTGTATCTATAATAACGTTCTATCGAAATGTGCCAATTTTTTATATTTCTTCAAGATTTATATTTGTGCTTACACTTATTTAACTAGATAATTATTATTTAAATGACCCATTAATGAAAACGCAGCATTACACCGTAAAGTTGTAAAGTTGCTTTGCGAAGCTTGCATCGTATGTTATTGTGAGTTTCATGATTTTTTATAACTTTGAGCTTAAGTCTGGTTCAATTAACATGCGATCTTTATTCTCAGCAAGACCTATATAAAGCGTTGTATCTGTCGTGGTCATATCGTAGATTTGATCATTTCATGATATGAGTGGCCATTTCACGAAATGGTCGCATTTCATGAAATGGCCAACATGGTTTGATCAGATCGTTAAATCGTCAACGTTTCACGATATGGTCATCCACATTTGGCCAGATCGTATAAAATATATAAAGTCCATGAAACATTAAAAAATTCTGAATATTTTTAGAACTTGTTTATTGTCATATAAGTTAGTGCCACGGCAGTGGCCGGCGAATGCCAGAAGCGAATGGTTTTTGCAATAGAAAACATTTAGGTTAGGTTAGGTTAGACTTTAATAAAGAACGCACGAGCCGAGCGAGCAAAGCGAGCGTGCCGCGGCAGCGGCCGGCGAGTGCCAGAAGCGAATCGCTTTTTAAAAAAGGAACAATTATAATAACATAGGATATATAAATATATTTATGTAAAGGATTTTAGACGCATTTTTTCCTCAATATAAGATATCCGCATTTTCCATAGTACTCGAACCTCTTCGTCGTAAATTATTTGCTATGACTTTCTTCATATTGTAATAAAACGAACTATGAAGTTTTAAATCTTATCACATAAACACAGCGCTTGCAGCGCCTCTACCAATAATTAATGTAACTATTTTACGATATGATCAAATAATTTTGATCATTTCATGAAAAAACCACGCGTTTAGTTGGCCATATCGAGAAACGATTTCTTATCATTGATCTGCCCAAATCACATCATGATGTGGCCAATAGACATTCGAGCATTTCATGAAATGCGACCATTTCACGAAATGATCGATCATATCATGAAATGAGCAAATCTACGATATGGCCACGACATATCTACTATGGTCACCAAGACCATCAAGCGCATGCGCAAGAGCGCGCGCCGCGTAAGCGCCGCTCGTCTGCGCATGCGTCAATGAGTGTACGCCGTTAATATTCACTTGACGCGCGCGAGAGCGTCACGCTGCTGCTGTATTTGGTTTTGTAAACTTCGGCTGGACGATGAGCTGCTGAATTATTTATTTTTCTGAAAGTTTTTGTGTTTTAAAATGATTAGGATGCAAAGAAGGAATTGTAATTTATTATTAAAACAGTTGTAAAATAACACATCTAATGCGTTTATTTTTAAGTTTCAGACGAAGTTTCGCGGTAGTTTTTGAAAGCTTTTGTTAAAATTACTTACCGTGTAACAAAAATATTTCGGTATATGATGTATTTTAAACATTAAACAACAATATTATATAAAAGAACACGAACTAATATAGTAATGCAAAATTTCCTTTTTTTTTAAACAGTAAGTCTTCTACTGTTATCTTCAATCTCATCTAATTTTTATCTATAGGATCGCGTCAGAGATAGCTTTAGCCTAGTTTCACATCAGTATAGAAAGATTGGATGTGAATAGAAGGGAATAGTTTACTTTCGCAAAATAGGCTATCATATCTATGATGAATATACCAGCACGTGTGCGAAACCGAGCAGTGCGAAAGCTCATAAAATGGAGCTTTGCGCTGCAAATTCACTCTCTTAACATTTAGGGAAAAAGGTCGACTCAATCTCCGTATAAAATAAAAATAAAAATTCGGTACCAGTGAAGTCGGTACCGATTTTATTAATAAACAGAAATTCATTCTTCAAGCCAAATAAATTATTCATCTCTTGGACTATAATTGTAATTCAAATGACGTCATCTACTTAGAACGTTACCTAAGGTTGCGTCTTCGTGTGCGGACAGAATGACTTACTTAGCTTGATTCATTACCACTAACTTCTACACTACTTTCACCGTGGGATTAGCAAGGTTCAATAAGAAATTTTTGAGAAAATCTACTCTTGACAATATGTGTATTAAAAAAATATATGTTATCACCTTTAAAAATCCACCCGGTCAACCCACATTTTGAGAAAAATACAACTACAATAACATTGAAGACATAAATAACTTGGCCCCAAAATAAACTGACCTAAATGCATCTAACCGCTTACGATGCAATTATACAAACACACACGTTATTGTTAACTGAAGAAATAATTTAATTCTTAATCATTGTTAGCGTATATATTTAATTATCTCATTTTGTATAATAATTTATATGTTAATCGTCTCTATATTTCACGGTAATCAAAAAAATAAATTAAACCAAGTATTAAATGTCCGAGATAACTCTAATATGTTGTAAAGATTTTGAAACATCATGTACTTTCTAGTTTATTTAGTAGCTAAACGAAACTTAAGTAATATAAAATAATTTACTGTACTGATATACCTTCTTTATATTTTCTTATTACATTATCATATTAAATTTACCTTATAATAAGCTCGTAAAACTTATGAAAGCAACGACTATATTGGAATAATAATTATAAGATATCATGCTATTCAATCATATCGCAATATTCAAATAATATATATTTTTTTTTTTATGTCAGAGCAAGCAAAGGAGCAGGTGGGCCACCTGATGTTAAGTGGTCACCACCGCCCATAAACACTTGTA
>CAJQZM010037712.1:11564-100370 GCA_907164665.1 Colias nastes | reverse complement strand
TTACGCAAAAATTTGCAGTGGCCAAGATTCCGTGCCGGTGAGTGTATTTCGCAATAAAAGGTAGCCTATGTCCTTTCTCGGGTATCAAAATATCTCCATACCAAATTTCATGCAAATTGGTTCAGTAGTTTAGGCGTGATTGAGTAACAGACAGACAGACAGAGTTACTTTCGCATTTATAATATTAGTATGGATTATAATTGCAGTAGGTATATTAGAAACGAGAAGTAGGTAATTATTATCAATATAATAATTGGTAATAATATTTTAGGGAAATAAATATATTTAGTAACTATGTAGTTAGTTAGGTACTTTTTTGGTTTGAATAAAAAAATTAAAATATGATTTAACTAACTATATAGATATTTTATGAAGGCATAGCTTAGAAACCTGTGTTAGAAACATTGATAAGTAGGTAATCCTTAATTTAGTTACCTAGAAGTCCAAAGCATGAATCAATTAATTTGATAAAATTCGGCGATTAAAATTGTATACTGATAGTGCACCTGCACATGTTTGATAAGATAACTACATTGTCTTTGGTATCACTGATCACAGACATTGTATTTAAAAATAAGTAGGTATATAAAAATGTAACTTAGACATCGGTCACGATAATCCAATAAAATGTCATCTAAAAGATAAAATGTTAAATAATTTGCATGGAAATCAACAAGACAATGCATGTTAAGCATGGATGTGCGATTTTTGTTTGTATGTGTGAACCACAGTGTGAACAGTGCTAAATGACGCCAAATGACATTGCGTATTCATTTGTGTCTTATAAATTTATAATACGTAGGGCGTAGACATTTAGCTAAAGTCTATAGGTACCAAAAGTTGAAGTTAGCTAGACAATAGAGGTGTATCCAATTAGGTTTTAAGCGACTAGAATTACCGATTAGGTTTGTATATTTTGTGCTCGTAATATACTTAGTGATATGTACATAATAATACAGGGTGTCCCAAAAAGTAGTGATGAACGGAAGCTGGGAGGTAGAGGACCTAGAGGGCTATCCGAATCACCCCCATGTGTGTTATGCGATTTTTCGTATTTTCGGAGTTACGACGTTTTTTTTCAATTTTTCACCTATCGCCGAGTACGATGATATTTTCACTCATGGTGACGTCAATTATTGCGCTAGATGCTTGATTTTTTTTTCGTTGGCTAAGCTGAAAGATGGGCCAATTCAGTATGGTAACATTTTCTATCGTTAGATCTTTGAATGGAATAAAAAAAAGAATTAAATGCCAAGAAAGATAAAATTACCCAGTATGTTCACCACTTCAAGGGCCCGTAAAAAAATAAAATCACATAAAAAAAGTTTTCCGTTTGGCTTTTAAAAACTTGCTCTATCTATCAGGTAGCTACCCTGAAAATTTCATTTTATTATTCAGAGGGCTTCAATCGAAAAATTGAAATCTAAATGTGGTAAGTGCAAAAATTGAATTAACATGATGATTAATAAAAACAAATTAAAACCAATAACAAGGTGTTTAATTACCAGAAATTTTTAAAATGACCCCGCTGTTGCTCAGTGCAAGTGCGACATCACCGTAAAAAGTTGTCTTTTAAATGTCTGAATGCACTTTTATCATTTTTAATGGTTTCTTTTGCTACTATGAATTTCCGGGTTATTTCGTCCAAATTGTGGCAGTCTCGTCTTTGTAGTATCCCCACGGAAAAAAATCAATAGGGTTTATGTCCGGGGACCGTGGAGGCCAGGCTAAAGGGCAAAGATACCCTCAAAGATGGATTGGTCTTTGCAGCCTGTGCATGCGCCGGTGACGCCTGCCTTAAAGCCTGGCCTCCACGGTCCCTCGACCTAAACCCCATTGATTTGTTTCAATGGGGATACTAAAAAGACCTCGGCTACTTGAGAGAATGCCACAATTTGGACGAAATAACCCGGAAAATCATAGTAGCAGAAGAAACCATTAAAAATGATTAAAGGGCATTCAGACATTTAAAAGACAACTTTTTACGGTGATGTCGCACTTGCATTGAGCAACAGCGGGGTTATTTTAAAAATTTCTCGTAATTAAACACCTATTTATTGGTTTTAATGATCATCATGTTAATAAAATTTTTGCACTTACCACATTTAGATTTCAATTTTTCGATTGAAGCCTTCTGAATAATAAAATGAAATTTTTAGGGTAGCTACCTGATAGATAGAGCAAGTTTTTAAAAGCCAAATGGAAAACAGTTTTTATGTAATTTTATTTTTTTATGGGCCCTTGAAGTTGTGAACATACTGGGTAATTTTATCTTTCTTGGCATTTAATTCTTTTTTTTATTCCATTCGAAGATCTAACGATAGTAAATGTTACCATACTGCATTGGCCTATCTTTCAGCTTAGCACACAAAAAAAATCAAGCATCTAGCGCAATAATTCACGTCACCATAAATAAAAATTTCATCGTACTCAGCGATAGATGAAAAATTGAAAAAAATGTCATAACTCCGAAAATACGAAAAATCGCATAACATACATGGGGGTGATTCGGATAGCCCTCTAGGTCCTCTACCTCCCAGCTTCCGTTCATCACTACTTTTTGGGACACCCTGTATAATGCTTTTGAACAAATCAAAGTCATGGTCGATGTTACCGATTGTCCGATTTCTAACTGTGTCAACTAACATAACGTGACAAAGTTAATTTAAAAATAAACGTAGTCCCTTTCACCAACCAATTTAGTAACAAATTATTATTTTGTTAATAGAGCATGTTCCATCAAAATTTGATTAGAAATTTAGAAATTTAATAATTATTAAGGTAGTTAGTTATCTATCTTTCAATTATTTTTTCAAGTATGGAAGCAATCTTTGTCGTAAGCTTTCCCCACCGTTCAATAATTTCATAATACCGACTTGTTCAGCTTTAATAGTTTGTCAAGTGATAATATCTAATATTGATTATTATAAGATTCCATAAAATAGAGTAATCTGTTATAGAACCTCCTTTTTATTGGAAATCCTCTTTATAAAAGACAGTTTTCACACAAGTTGTATGAAGACTGATAAGATGATTAAGAAATATGTACTTGCGAAATATTATAAAATCGCAATCAGTTATCAGAATATATTATGACTACTTATATTGTACGAATGATTGTAGATATTACCTATATTGTACCAATATACCTACCTAATATACTTTCCTTGCTAATTTCAGCCTAAACAATGCCCGTTCCACGATCACAAACGTAAACGCACAATTAAAAAATGAAGGAACAAGATGTAACTAAATTATATTTTAATTAAAAATTCTCGTCCAAATTTTTACATGTCTGTACTTAAAGGAGGATTTAGTGCTGCATGAAGAATTAAATAGTGGGAGTAAATTAAAGGTTGATGAGGATTTCAACAACAGAGACGACGACCCATTAGAATTAAATAAAATATTGGAGCCAGTAGACAGTGACGGACACGGACCATACATACCAGGATCTGCCACAGACCCAGATAAACGACATGATAGTTACGACCTTCTGGTAAAAGACGCAGTTGAGCAACTTCATGGTCCTCAAGAAGATAGCAATGATAAATTTTGGCGAAAAGTTGCTGAAAATGCACAGAAAAATGAGCAAAATAATATTGAGAATATGAAATACGCAAAGAAAAGCGCAACACCTAAATTACCGTACGTGAACGTTGCGCAAAATTTTAATTTTGCCAAAGGTATGCATGCGGGAAATTTAGAACATCAACCCTTACCGGACACGTTGGGTTACCGAAATTTAACTAAGGTAGGAGAACACAGAGACTCGGACATCGTAGTGAAACCCTATGCTATAGGTTGGAAAGGTTACGGAGCTTCTGGTCCGACTTGTTGCACAAAAATGCGAGTACATAGACCGAAAACGTGTGATCCTAAAAAAAATGAAACAGAAGCAGACCGTAAGCAACGGCCAGTGACATCAATACAAGATTTGGGCGGTCAGTATAAGAAGCCTTTGTCACTAATGGATTTAGCTATTTGTTGGGATTTTAAAGCGGATGATCCAAGACGAGAGCCAAAGCCTCCGAAGCACATAGATGGATCAAATGGGTCGCAAGCACCAGCAGTTTTTACAATGGTGCACACGCCAAAAGAAACATTGGAAGACAATATAGCACCGGGACACTCTCAGTCAATTTTTAACCAGAACCGTATAACTCAAGATATAGGACGTCACAGTGTGCCTCATTTTGAAAAAGACATGACCAAAGAGAAACGGAAAGATACCTGTGATGTGCAGCATTGTCCGCAGCATAATCATAGGGAAAATATTTCAAGATCTAAGTCTTCAAGCAGGAAAAGTTCTGCTCAATCACCAAAAAATGGTAAATGTGACGGTGTTAACGGGTGCGGCACCCCATCGAATTCAAACTCTAGTCACGGATCTTCGAAGGCAGAACATTTTAAAACCATAAAAGAAGCCTGGACTAGCAATAATAAAAACAATTGTAACGGAATAAATCGTAGAAATCACAGTTTAGAATCTTACGACAAAACCCCTTTAGCGCAAGGAAAACTGCATCAAAGTTCGCCAAAAGAGTCGAGTGACTCGGGTAACAACAATACGAAACATAAGCATTGCATTTCTTGCAACGGATATAAAGCAATGAAAGATGTCAAGCAAAAAGAAGATTACAAATTTGCGTTCAAAGCTGGCAATCCCAATTCAGTTCAAAGCCACAGTTCTAATGAGTCGAAAAATGTTAAAATGCCGAAAATGCGTCATCCGTACACAAAGAAATCCTATACCATTCCTACTTTGGCGCCTCCGTTTAGTATTTGGCGGGATGCGAATGCCACAGGATATCCAGAGCATTGGAGATTAGCTAGCGTTTACCAACACGCGTATAAGCCACCGGAGCAGCGACGTAAACCTCTCATAAATAGCGTTTTCCAGTAACCAAATTTGGGTCCAAGGGTAATTAATTGTAATAAAACAACACAAGGGTAATTAATTGTATAACACATCAATAAATAGAATTTCTTTTATTACATCAATTATTATCGTTTCATTTGCGAACACCTGCGTACTTATCTCACTTTCCCGCTTGATAACAACATTAGCGATTAAGGTAAAAATCGTTCATATTCCAAGAAAAACGTGCACTTCTTTATAGTTTCCCAAGCTCTGTTGCAGAAATGGAACCAGCCTTTTTCCGATAGATTCGGGACGTTTGTTATTTGGTGTCTATTAACTCCTAATAGCATCCAACGTAAGCGATGGGCTAATTCTTCGAACGAAGGATGCCCGCGGTAAATTTCTTTGTTACCTAAAAGTGAAATTATTTTATAGTAAATTATATTAATAATTTATTACTAGCATCCGTTTCTATTAGTTACAATTGGGGTTACTGTACCAAAAAAAAAATGTTTAATAAACTCACCGTAATCGCTATAGACTTCTGGCAAAAGGAACAAATTGATTGGTTGACCGCAGCTTTCGACGCTATACGATTGGTTCACACTATTTACATTGAGACCATTTCTGTTGGCATCACTATATAAGTACATGCCAGAGTTTAGTTGCAGATTTGATCTTTGGAATGCTTTCCTGAAAATTTAATAACTTTGTTAAAATGTTTCATATAAGGAAGAGGCATTTTCCATGTGTATCACTCATTGATTGTGTAAACGCTTCCTATAGGTGGATACATTTTCGATTATTTTAACATTATTAGTATCCTGTAGTTGGAAAAATTAAAAAAAGAATTAAATTAAATTAAATTAAAAAAAAAATTAAATCGAACAGCTTAATTTAAAATCCATTTTAATATTTGAACAGTATAAATAGGTATATAAAGTGGTAGGTATTATAATGTTAGACATTGTTGAATTGATAAAAATGATAAGTAATGGAGATAATAATAGATATCTAGTTTTAAATTTCATTACAAAGTTCATTAAAAAATATCATATGATAGCATTTACATATATCATAAAAATATCTTATAGAGAATACACATGCATGACTTTTATTAAAGGTTCAGTAAGTTACACCAATAAGAACTCAAGAACAGCTGAACAGTTTTTAATAATTTTATGTTTGACGATTGACACTCTACATATTAATATATTCTTAGGTATGAACCTAAACTTATTTTAACGTTTCTATAGTCTAAACATACCTATACAGATCTTGCATAGTTTTAACACTACTGGGAGTAAAATCTTCTAATTGACATCTATTGTGAAGTAATAATAAATGTGGATTACATTCTCCAGACAATGTTGATTCTGAATTGTCTTGAGTTACATTTGTGCTTGCAGACAGTGAGGGTTTTAACATCTCCGCTGTTTGAATGTACCTAGAAGATATTAAATAATTGACTTTGAAAATAATAATACAATATTTAACATGAAATTGAGTAGTTTTATTATTTCAGTCCTGTTTATGTCACAAATTAAAAATGCTTTTCGCCCACCAATGAAGAACTTTTTACCATTTTACCCGAAGGAAAACCGTAGGAAAGGATCATTGGTAGTAACGATCAAAACTGTGCGGAGCGGCAACGTCGCATGCATAGCATGACAACTGACAAGCGACTGACGCGGCGTTGCCGCTCGTCTTGTATTCGAAGTGCGGCACACACGGTTAAATTTCACTGCTCAATGGACTTTCGAGATGCTAGTTGTAACTTTTAAGAAAACTGAGACAATATGTAGCGTGACCTACGATCGCATGAAGCAGTGGGGACGTAACAAATATGCAAAATTCGCCTATCGTTATTTGAAGGTTGCATGCATTCATTCAATCATGACATGTCCATTGTCCATAGACAATTGGATTTATAGTTTCAAATTAAACTGGAATTGTACTTTTTCGCATTTTTTGTCAACAACGCCATCTATATGGTATTTGGTTTAATAAGATGGTGGAATAGAATATTAACAATAACAATATTAACAATTAACAATACATGTACAGATCCATCATAACTTCATAAATATAATTTTTATTTTCAAGTATTTGTAAAGTATGTAAGTTTTTCTATAAAATTCTGACTGTGTTACTAAGAAAGGAACCTTACCTTATAAAATTATAATCGGTAAACCAATCCTGTACTGCAATAAGAACATGGCAAATTGCCATCAAATATGACGCTATTTGCAAGCAATCAACTGTGACTATATTAGCACTTCTAGAAGTTATTGTACTTATATTTGTGTCAATTAAGCATGGCGACCAAAGGGGCTGGCAGTCCAGGAGTATAACACGGTCACTTGTTACATACATATCTACACCTAAAATAGAAATACAAGAATAAGAAGTTATATTACATCAATGTACATTTCTAAAGGAATTAATTCAGTTATCTGCTGGTGAAAATAGGTAAGAGTAGAGTTAAGAGGTTTTATTTGAGCCTATCCAAAATTAAATCTTTTTCCATATAAAATATTGGCAAAATTAAAAAATGAGAAATAATACACACCCCTAGTACATTGGCTGCCCCTCTCTATTTGTTCAATGTTTTGCATATTAAATATAAACAGACTAGTATTGCTAATATTTTCCTTTTTTTCCTTTTTATCATTATCTATAAAATTCAGATTCTCCATTTGATTTTCTACACTGTTAACATTTGACTCAAAACCTTGATTTTCTTCTGGCACTTCATGTGAATGTAAAATTTCATGACATAGGTCATCAATTGGTTTGTTCTGGTTAATAAGATTCATTATTAAAGATTTGCCCACTCCTTGCATACCTAAAAAAAATAAGCAAGATGAAGTAATGAAATGAAGAATTCATCATTGACAGAATATTTTTCCCGTGGTACAAGTTTAAGTTTTCTCTCCATAAGAACCATCTTCATACTTCAAGAAATATTATAAAGAAAGAATTAACAAAATTGCTTCAGGTGTTCTCGAGATTGGTGCTTAGCAACAAATTTGGCGATTCATTTATGTAATATAGATTATAATTCTAATTTGATAGAAAATCTATGAAAAAACACAAATGATAATATACAAAATAGCTTTTTGATATATATTGAGTCATATGAAAATGTTATGAACTTGGTAAAAAATATATACATATTACCAATAACACCGATAACCAAATAATTTGTATTGTTATCATTCAAAAACTCAAGTGCTGCAAGGTTGAATTCTAAATTTTCGTCAAGTAACTTCATTGGTTCTGTCATTACTTTCAAAGGGGGACATGGTTTATGCTCTGAAAAAGATAAATAAATATTAATAATTGAGTGTTGGATTAATTAGTAAATAAATATAAGTGATTGATCCATTTGAAACTAAATAATCTTTGTTTAACAATATTTAGAATAATATAAGAATATCCTTGAATAATAAATGACTAGGTTAAACAAGTGTAGACAAATCCACGCAGGTATATTAATCTCATAATATAAGTGCGGAGGGCTGTCCTTGTGCTGTAGTAAACAACTTTATTCAGGTAATAGATTTACAAGTACCTTTTTTCTCCTTTGATTCATTTTGTGCTATTTTGTTCGGTTGTGGTCCTTCGTCTATAGTTTGTGACTTAGGACTAACTGGTCTTTCATCCTTTGGGGCACTTTGCTCACGAGTTTTTAGTATTATTGTAGGTTGTTTTTCCTTGTCCGCTTTTTCTTTTTGTTCTTTTGTTGTTTCACGATCCGATTTGAGAATTACGGGTCTTTTTGCAATAGGTGAATTTATGATTTCCTGAAAATTTTCAAAGGTTTTTAAATGGATTTATAATAACAATTATTTTATGTGTGAGTTTATTAAAAAAATTGCAATAAACCTTCGTTATAATGACTTTTTTTTTCTTTTCTGCCATCTCTATTGGTTGTTTATATTAAATCAGCAGAAATTGATAATTATTTTAAAATAATGTTGATGTTTGTGTTTTGAACAGTTTTGAAGTTTTCTTAACCTCTCACGTCAAAATATGTCAATGACATTTTGATATTGTCAGAATAAGTGTTGCCGCCTTCAAAGATAAGGCATTTGACTATCGTTGTGGTTAGCTTCTATTAAGCATTCTGTGGTTGTGGTATGGGTTTAAATCACGTTTAAATAATGTCATATAAAAAAAGATTTTCAAATTTCAACATCGATCATCACAAGAAGAATGACAAGAAGTCCTAGTTAATCATTCTTACATTCAAACGTAGTTAATGGAGATTACTCCACGTTTCGACGATGTATAAGTTCAAAATCACACAAAAATTGAACATTCAAAAAGTAGTACAAGTCGCTGTTTAAATCATTAAAGGTTCTTCTAAATTTAGGCACCGACTTTGACTTTAATTCTATTTTTTACTTGTTTGAAGGTGGTTAAATATTTTGTTAAAAATATTTAATTTCTATATTTACCTGTATTAAAATTATATAGACAGTTTGTTATGGTTTTCTCGTGAATGCCAAAACTAGATGAAAATGGGACCAAATGGATGGAACTGGTGTTTCAAATAAAAAGTTACAATCGAATTGAGATCCTCCTCCTTATAATGACGTTTTGTAATAATTTTATATCTATTTTATGTATCTGGTAACATATTATAATGCTAGACGGAAATCGGAAGTCGGAACGTCGGAAGTTCTACAAGTCTCATTTGTCAATTTTAATAAATTGATATTTTTCATTTTTGTTAATGTCACTTGCCCTTCAAGAAAGAACTAAGAAAATACTTCGGAAGTTATTTTAGACAACTCTTTCTTTGTTCCAAATTTCTGAATCGCAATTAAAATAGCAATACCATAAAGTACCGGCGCTTAATGAATTAGGCGTTTGTTCAGAGTTTTTATCAGTCGTCGCATATATATAAAAGTACTCTGTGGTCGTCGCCGACCGCCGTACCTAGTTGATGCTCGCGTGCGTAGTTAGTGAGCATATTTCTTTAAATTACAATATCATTGTGGTTTCGAAATGTCTCGGTTGGAGTACTTGTCCACTGTAACCCTTTTTTATTTGTTGGTGATATTAAATTATGTGCACACTCAAGATGTATGTGTTAAAAAGGGTCCGTGTAAATGCGAATTTTCTAATGGCACTGGTATCGACTTAGCGGCTGCGGCGAAGGCTACATTTTACACCACTCAAACGTTTGAGCTACAAAAGGGCGGTGCTGAATATGTCCTTAGTACATATTATTACCATCCTTGTTTTGATGTGACGCCTAGTGTAAATAGTTCAAAGCCCGGCACCGGTTGCGACAGTCCATTGTCGGTAAGTTGAAAATCATTGAGACGTATCTATCTACGTATGTGCAATTTCTTTAACCTTTAAGTATGGACGTAATTTTTTCTTAACACTACTGCGGACGTGGAGTCTCACAGGCTCCTATATGTACACACTTTTTTTTTGAGAATTTGATATAAGGTTGCTTTAAAACTGATTGGATATTGAATTTAAGGGATTTAGCAATAAACTAACGTGCTTATGTAATCAACTTTTATTTAAAAAAATATAGAAATGTAAAAAATAAAAAATTATGGCACTTTTAAGTCTAAATTTACTTAGGCTACATTTTTAGATATTAAAAACAGCCAAACTTATTACTATAACAAAATGAGTCTTTTTTTCTTAAAATATAATATATAAGGAACCAAAAACACAAAATACCTACTTCAGGTAACTAATACAAAAAATATTGACAACAGTCTAATAACGCTAATTTATTGGCAGTCAGTGCACAAAGGTCTAGAACATTGGAGACACACAGGTTTCTTGCACCCAACACAAACATAGGTAGTCATCCTATGTTTTTTCGCGGGACAGATTCTACATGCTCTTCTGGACCCTTGAATGGTTTCTTGATCCTGGACACCTTCTGTAACCATATCATTACCTAAAACGCGATTCATAGTCAACCTCAGTTCTCTTGGCAATCGTGTATTTATAACACGTCTTTGCACATGAGGCACTACAAGCACGCGTGCTAGTTTTTTTAGAAAATCTCCTCTTTCCACAGCTTTTGGAACTATCCGATTCTTCTCCTAGGACCAGGTCCGGTTCCCGGTCCTGATCTTGGTCCTCATCTTGGTCCTGATCTTCATCACTGTCACTCTCATGATTTAGTATTAGTTCGGACTTCGGACTCCGATATAAAAAAAAAAACCTTCAATATTCTCTTCATTGTCAGACTGATCCGTAGCTAACAACTCACTCACTTTTTGTTCGAAAGTTGGATCAGAGACACGGAAATTTTTTTGCGCAGGGCCTTGAACAGAACTCGTAGACAGTCGTTTTGATTTAAAATTACCGGCATTATTTATATTTGACATTTTGTACTACAAAATCTGAAACAAACATAATCGCCCTTATAAAATATATTATATGACAACAATGGACGTGTAGCCTGACAGGCTCCAGTCAATTTTTTGATGGTTATTACTCACGTAATATTCACCGGACGACACAACCTCCTACCTCGTTGGTAGTTTGGCAACTAAAACAAAAGCTACTGAGCCGCTCAATCGCGGGGAGTAGGGGGAAATAGGCGAAACTATGAAAACGTAAACATTGAGTAGCCTGTGAGACTCCACGTCCATACTTAAAGGTTAAAGATACAATTGACATCATTACTCCAGTATTCTACATTGTATAGTTGGTTCATAGAACTGTTAATTTTTATTATTTTTTATATGATAGATGTGTAATTATAACATGTTGAATATTATGTTATATAAAAACTAATCATTTATTAACCATGACTGGTTTAACTACTTACATGCATAATATCTTGAAAACATGATTTATTTATGCAATCCTCAAGACATTATGTGTTTTTCAGTAACAATAACTGTAGGTAGGTATATTATTAATATACTTAATTGTTATAAAAGATATTCAATTTGTTCACAAATTATGTTCAATAAACCCTCATGTTCATATAATCTCACCGCTCAATAAATAGAAAATGCTAGGGATTTTAAGCACTATGTCCACAATAATCTGGTTTAAAATTTTCAGCTATGCCGTCATGTTGATAGGTTCAACTATAACATATCAACCAACACTTATGTCGCAGATGGAGGTATATATGAAAAAATGGGTGTTACCAATCTATCTGATTTCAGTTCTGATGGAAAGTCAATCATTTATACCAATCTACCATCGTAAGTTTAATCAATATTATTTTAGACATATTTAGTTACATATATCATGACCTTATATTCATATTTTGATAAACTAGCTGTTCGAACAGATGTAGTTTAGTACCATTTCCCTTTTTTGTGTTTTCTCTCCATAAGAACCTTCCTTGTGCCTTGACAAAAACATTAAAAAAATTGCAAAATTGGTCAAGCCATTGTTGAATTTTACGCTTAGGAACACATTTAGCGGTTTATTTTTATTATATAAATTTAACACTAATTTTTTTTTTTATAGAAAGACAGTGAAGTACTCGCAGCTCTAGCTTGAAATGATTTTGAATTTTTGAATAAGCACTTTTCTGTGCATATCATAATATAAAAGTAGAGCAATTTACTAGCTATCTACTAATGTATAGAAAATTTAATTAACTCCATGAAACCTTTGCGTGTCTTTTCCTAATCACCATAATTAAGTTAACTTTGCAAATTAAAAAATGTGTTACTAATTTCTGGAAAACAATTTGAGTAATAGTAAAAGACACAAATGTCTTCTTTACATTGATAAAAAATTGGAATTATTTTCCTTAAATTTAGGCACATTATTTAATACTTTATTATATAAGTAATCAACTTGACCAAGTCACAAAATCAAAACAAGTTTCTAAGACACTTAAAGTGGGTGAAAATAATTATTCAAACCTGTTTGGACTCAGTTTTTTGACCTTCATTCTATATGGTTTAGAGATAAAACTATAACATGTTAGTGAGGGTCTATTATAATAGTATTCAAATAATTATGGAAATGATTAAATACACTTGAATACTATTGTAATAAAATCTTAGAAAATTTTAAAATATAATATAAAAATGAATTCCTATTTTCCTTGCTGGCTGGACCAATATCAATAATTCTTATTTTAATGTGTTTGTTATTGTCAGGAAGAGGATCTTATGAATAGTAAAGAAATTTGTGCCAAATATTTAAAAACATAAAGGCCGTGTAAATTTCACGGGTTTGACAATTTGTGTGAAAACAGGACAATGTCTGTTGAGTCAGCTTGTGAATTATATTTACTGAAAAAGACATATTATAACTTTTTAGGCTGATAACTAATCTATACTAATATTATAAAGCTGAAGAGTTTGTTTGTTTGAATGCCCTAATCTCGGGAACTACTGGTCCGATTTGTAAAATTCTTTCGTTGTTAGATAGCCCATTCATCGAGAAAAGGCTATATATCATCTCGCTAGGACCAACAGGAGCGGAGCACTACGGGTAAAACCGTGGAGCAGAGCTAGTAAAACTTAATGGTGAAACCAAATCCGTATATCTCAAAATTATCGTCTAAATCAATTGCTATGAAACATAATATCATAAGCTCAAATTTTAGGTCAAATATATAAATAATAAACTATGTACAATGTGTATGTGATTAGAGAATATATGGTGTACTGTAGCAGTAGTCTTTTTACAAAACAGTTGTTTAAACATAAACATCACCCAAATTTACAATAAAATTAATTTATTATTAGTTAAGTATATATATTTTTTTAATGGTATAACCTGTTTTTCATTTTATCATAATTGGATAAAATATGGTAACTATTGATAACATAAATTATATGTTGATAGTAATTAAGTTGCTGCTACACCTAAATGAGTACATAATATGTGTAAAATGACAATAGGCATGACGAAAGATTTTGAAATCCTCTTCCATAATGTGTGTATACGTTTACTATACAAGAAAAACCCTATATTTCGGTAATATACTTAAATTTAACGAAGATAAAAGCCATTTTTCAAAAAATATTTATTAACTGTGCCAAAACAGCTCGCAGGTGTCATGGCGTAGGCGTGACGTCACTCTTTAGTAAATACGTAATTATTTGTACGCATTGCGAAGAAAATTTAAAAAAATATTTATTTAATATGTGTTATAGAAACGAATTTCAAAGTTTATAAGTGGTGTGCAGTATTGCAGTGTGAATCCACATAAAAATAATGCTCAAAAATGTGTTAGTAATTATTTCAAGCGAGAAAATAATAAGAAATGATTGTATAAAGTTGGCGCGGAGAACCCCGAACCATGTATTCGTGAATTCGCAATTATATTTCTGTTCTGAGTCGATAAAGCATACGTGAAACAATAGAAAATAAATAAAAATGCGTATTCTCAACATATTCATAACGACAAAACACATCTGACGTGAGTTGTTTACTTAAGCGTGACGTCACGCGTGTTTTAGTCAAAATGGCCAACTGCAGAATTTCAATGTTTTATTTTATTGATAATCTCATTAATCTTAATGTTTTTAAGATTTCTAAGTCACTATATTTAATTTATTTATTATACATTTTCCCTTAAAAATACTAATTACGATCATTTATGGATACTGTCGTCATGCCTATTGTAGGTATTTAAAGTTGTTTTAACATTAATATATTATGTTACATATTCATCACATGTTCCAAAAATAGGAAAACAGAGAATCAAAAGGAAACACATGACATATTATATACCTCAAGATTATATAAAAATAGATACTTCAAAAATATTTTTTTTTCAGATCAACAATTGTTATGCTAGTCTGTGCCCAATCTGAGGGAGAACTGAATGTTTACTCGTTAGCAGAACCTAATAAAATTGTAAGTATTTATTGTAGTATAGACATTACTAGCTTCTGTTTGTTTATGTAGTTCATGAAAAAGTTATTAATGATAAAGATATTACTTCGAAAATATTATAGAACATAAAATGTAAACAGTAAACAATTTATTATTTATCAAAAATGTGGCGCAAAAATTACATAAGTTACAGAAGTCATAAAGATTAGGATAAGCTATAAAAGCATTTATGTATTATCACTTGCAATTGTATAATGAAAAAGTACTATCATATGATTTAGCAGACATAAACTGTATTATATCAAATTATTATACTTCTACTAGCGAACCCGGCGAACTCCGTTTCGCCACCTTATGTTTAAATACCAAACGCAATGTTACATAAGGCGCTGTATGTGAAAAATGATTTTCCGCTTTTCTTTTGAAATGTTTCTTGAATTTTCTTGAATTTTCTTTGTTTCTATTTAAAAACCCTACGGAGTCAGAGACCTTTCCAACGAATGCCAATCCGTGGAAATGGGTTCGTGCGTTCTGGAGTTATAGCGTCAGGAAGGAAAACCCGACTTATTTTTATATAGTAGATTAAAATATCAATAATACATATTGACATATCTTGCAGGAATGCATTCACAGAGAATTTTATTTTATAAGCTTATCAGCTTAACTCAAAACGCAATTTTCGATTATCTATATGTATAATTTACCTGATTTTTTCAGGTACTCAGCTTTTATACAAGACATGCATGTTTAACATTGATTGAAGAAATAGGGAGGTCTTTGGGGTCAACTCTGTTGATTATATTCTTCTCCTGTGTCATCTTCTACCTGGTCCTCGGAGTTTGTACCAAGAAATTCTTGATGGGAGCTACAGGTTTAGAAGTTGTGCCGAACCTTGCTTTTTGGATGGATCTACCTACTCTTGTGAAGGTAACTATTGAACCATATCCAAGTAATATTATAAACGCGACTTTTTTTAAGAATGTATGGATGTTTGTTACTCTTTCATGCAAGAACGGTGTAGCAGATTTTGATGATACTTAGCTGTGACGTAGCTTATGTACCAAATTTGAGCCTCACAACACAGGGGATCCTAGTGTGGGGTTCAATGCAGCATATGTAACTATATTATGTAACATTTTTTGAAACTAATAAAGAAATTTTTCATTTTCAAAATGAAATGAATAACTACTCTAGAAGTATTTTTTTTTCAAGCGGGTCGCTCACTAGTGATACCATGTGTTTGAAAAAGTGTACATGAATGCAATTAGAACAACTTATGAATTGTCCAACAATTTTATATTTTTTATTCCAACTTCTGTACAAATTTTAATATACATTTCATTATTTTCCAGGACGGCTGGTTGTTCGCGATCAACGGTTTCAAATTGCCCACGCGTGGCGCCGGGCCCGTGACGTCACCGGACCCCAACAGCTACGACAGCATATAACATCAGGACCTCACCGAGGGCCAATTGGTACTCATCGAGTAGACTGGACTGATACCGTGTGATATGTGGTGAATATTCTTAGTATTGCGCTCTGTGGAAGGGAACTATGGTCCTCGATCTTGTATAATATGTATCGGTAGTAATTTGGCCTTTTAAATATTTTTTTTTATGTTTGATTCAATAGAAATGGTAGTCGATTTGTAAATTAAAGATTTTATCGGATTTAAACGCGATTTATCATTATATTATTATTCCGACGTTTCGCACACTTTGCACATTCTCCCGTGACCACACTCGCTGCAGTGATAAAATCTTTAATTTCTAAATGTATAAATACTCGCGTAAAATCGAACAAGAAAATAATGGCAGTCAATCCATACTATAATATTATAAATGCGAAAGTAACTCTGTCTGTCTGTCTGTCTGTTACTCAATCACGCCTAAACTACTGAACCAATTTTCATGAAATTTGGTATGGAGATATTTTGATACCCGAGAAAGGACATAGGCTACTTTTTATCCCGGGAAAATGACGCAATCCCGGAAATCCCACGAAAACGGGAACTATGCGGGTTTTTCTTTGACTGCGCGGGCGAAGCCGCGGGCGGAAACCTAGTTTGTCATAATTTGATATGAAGCTAGAGATTTTGCTTAGACGTAATGTAATAAAGATTTTTTTTCACTTCTCTGATTGAAAAGGGACAATAGTTCAGTTCCACACAAATAAATGGATTGAAAAGACATTTTAACTTTGTAATAGTATTAATGTTTAATATACTCGTAAAGGCCATTAACTCCATTATTAGGAAATTATTTGCTTTATCATAGCGATTTTATTTGATATTAATAAAATGTTTAAATGAACGATAGGAATCAAATTGTTACAGAACTTTTGGGAAACACTTGATTTTTCGTACATGTACTAAGGATATTTACTTTGGCTCGTTGATCAAAGTTTTTATAAGAAGTTTTTGTTTGTCCACCCGTCACTAGTCTAGTTATGCTTATTAGATTATCACCTCATTATATCTATGTATAGATTTATCGTTTCACTATAGATAGGTTTAATTGTTGGCTTAGTTTATATTCCGTTTAGTGTCCATCTTGAATGCAATGCAAATGTATAATAAAACGTTAGTAATATATGACTTGTTTTTCGTAAAAATATACATAACTAAATGACAACCATATCTATATATAAGAAGTTTTTAAAGTATGCGAGCTCTATGGTGCGAAAATTGTAATGCACCTAAAAATAGTTTATTATTTGCTTTGAAAATAAAATGTACCGATAAAGATGGTTTTTACTGTATTTTGTAACAGTTTATTAAATCTTTGTAAATCGCCAATGTTTTGCTCAATAATTTTTTGGTATACTTTATTTTTAAAAACGATTTATATTTACTAAGCTTTGCATACTATGTATTACTGGAAATAATATGACATATTCTAGTTTTTTAAGAAAATTCTCGGCAAATGAACAAAAAGCTATATAAATATTTATATGAATATTAATCTGTAGATACGTAAAATAAATATATTTTATTAAATACATATTTAAATAATACCCCAGATAATATAAATTTACGTAAGGCCTTAATGTGATCTAGTTCTATATATGGTTTGTAATAATCATTGTGAATCACATTCCTTCAAATATAAATTGCAATTTTTTTACAAATAAAAATTATAGTACGTAAAATATAAGTATAATATTACAGTTAGGACTAATTAATTATTAATGGTAACACTGTAAAATGACTTATGTCTCATAAGCAATTTTATTTTAATTGGTTTAAAATAACACAATTTTTTTTAAGTATATGCATAAATACACTTGCCATTTGATTTTATTATATCAAAATATTTGTGCCAATTGAAAAGATGTATATTTTTTGGAAAACTAATATAATTTCGTTAAATAATAGCTTATAGCTATCTATGCATAATAAACTAAATAATTAGTTAAGTGAAAGAGGAGATGTTTTACACCTTGGACTTAAAATTTCTTGGAAAATACGTCAGTGTTATTTATCTCCGATCAAGATTGTTCGGTAAAATTAGGTTTTACGCTGAAAGAGCTGCTATATTTGTTTTATTTATACGTGTTGCCAATTATGAAAAAATCACGGCACTAATAAAACTTCAAAACACAAAATAACATCTGTAACGAACTGCACACATTTTACCCATTTTTTATACTGTCTGCATAAATTTTTGAAACATCTCCTTTGGAAAAGTTATGTTTTACTATTTGTCTACTATTTATATAACATATAAATGTACCGTTTTTACACATATCCATTTTTTATTGTGCGTGTTTGTATTACAAAAAAAATCAAGGGTGATTACATTACCAGTTGTGCAATAAGATTGATATTTTTGTTTTATTCTTGCACAAACTAGTGTGAAAATGTTTTTTTTGAATCTCTCCTTGAAAATAAACTGTATTGAACATATTTTAGTTTTATTTACATTTCATGTACCTACTCTTAAAATTTGACAGGGTCTCATAATTTTAATAAATTCAGTCAGTCAGTCTTAATTCCAGTATCTCAGTGGGGGAAAGCAGTAGTTACTTATATTCTTGCTTACTGTTAGACGGAGGTCTTAGAAAATTCCTATCGGAATGAATTCCTATTGGATAATATTTCCCCTCATTAAAATGAGTCCATTTCACTAATTAGCTTCTCAGTTATATTCAGACACAAGCATGCTATAAAATCGTTCCATTGCGATTTGAAACAGCTATACAAACAAACGCCCCTTTTTAAGAGAGTAGGCAGCGTCACGTGACTATTTTTTTATAGATACTAGATTTCCGCCCGCGGCTTCGCCCGCGTTTTCAAAGAAAAACCCGCATAGTTCCCGTTCCCGTGGGATTTCCGGGATAAAACCTACCCTATGTGTTAATCCAAGTTATCTTCTATATGTGTGCTAAATTTCATTGTAATCGGTTCAGTAGTTTTTACGTGAAAGAGTAACAAACATCCATACATCCATACTTACAAACTTTCGCCTTTATAATAGTAGTAGGATTAGCATTGGTCTTCATTGTAATTATGTATATGTCGTGGCCATATCGTAGATTTGCTCATTTCATGAAATGGCCAATTTAGTTTGGCCAGATCGTTAAATCGTCAACGTTTCACGATTTGGTCATCCACATTTGGCCAGATCGTCGATCTGGCCAAATGTGGATGGCCATTTCACGAAATGCGACCATTTTTGTTTCTTTTTTAAAAAGCGATTCGCTTCTGGCACTCGCCGGCCGCTGCCGCGGCACGCTCGCTTTGCTCGCTCGGCTCGTGCGTTGTTTATTAAAGTCTAACCTAACCTATATTTTATACGATCTGGCCAAATGTCGATGACCAAATCGTGAAACGTTGACGATTTAACGATCTGATCAAACCATGTTGGCCATTTCATGAAATGAGCAAATCTACGATATGGCCACGACATAATATATAAAAACTAGATAATGTTGCCTAATGTAACGTAAGTTCACATGAAGGTAGGGGATATTAAAAATCACGTATATTTTATCGTATATTGTATTTTGTATTTATTGAGTGTTTAAATTTAATAACATTAAAGGAAAAAGATTTTATGTGAGGCATTAATGATTTCTTAATGTAAATAATAAAGCACATTTTACAAAATAATAACTGTTGGGTACGTCTCGGCATTTATTGCAGTAAGAATCCATTCTGTAATTGAAAAATGAAAGTGTTAATTTCAATACTATTTTCCTATACATGTTAATTTTAAATGAGATATTAAAATTAGATACCTGTGCTGCGTTATTAACTAAACACGTGGCCAGAAGAGAGGCCCTCTCGCAACCTTTTTCAGCATCATTAACTGTTTCTTCATTTACTGAAATGAACAAATATACTTAAAATTTATTACCTTTAGAATAATTATTGTGTTGTGAAAACTATTTTTTTTTCTACTTTAGCCATTAGAGGGGTTTTATTGTGTAATGATGCCAGAAATGTTAATGTTGCAACATTGTCATTTAGTGAAGCTCAAATTACGTAGTGTTATTTACCTTTTTTACACAAGTCGTATAATTTCCTTGCATTTTTGATTTTGTCCTTATCATCAGAGAACTCTTTAAGAGATAGCTGGTAAGCGCTCTCATCGTCAAACATACCCTTGTCGTCAATCTGGAAATAATTGTGTTGCTATAAGATATAGATTATAAGTAGATTTATCTTTTTCTTGTAGCCGCAGACCTATGAAAAATTACTTTACCGGTTTGAAATTTTAGAACGTTTTAAAAAAGATTTGCAAGCAGTAGGTATATTGGTATCAAGTAGCCAGTAGGTGACCGATATCGGGAATAATAATTCTAAATCATGGATTCAAAATGACAGGTTTCGTTCAAAACATTGCTTACCCATCCAACTTTCTTAAAAACGCACGCCAGAAGACACTTCGCGTTGTCGCTGCTGGGAATTTTGTGATCTTTCATCATGTTAACCTCATGACTTGTGACTGAGTGCTCGCCGCTACACTCCATAGCTTTCTCCAAGAACCATGCCTTTATATCGGCTTCGGATTTCGCCTAAATAAAAATATTATGTGGTTTAGCATATATAGTTATAGACTTATAATTTTAATAACGGGCAACTATGGTGTACTTACATAACATGCACCGATAAAACAAAAACAGAATATAATTTGTAAATATGCCATTTTCGCAACTTCGTAACAAACACTGGTGGTTGTTTTGGTGAAATATCATTTTATACCCGATGCTTTTATCATGTAATCATTATCCGTATTACACTAATGTTTTTTAAATTCGTAAATAAATTGTTTATAATCATGATTGTAAAATAATTTTGACCTGTTTTTTACTTGGGGTTGCTTCTTGATTGTTTTAAGATTTGACGACCTTCACTGCTGTTGTTTGCTTTTCACAAACAGTTTGTCAACCGTTTGTTAATCATTAAAATAAGACTAGTGTAATTTTCACTTGCAGTTATTTTTTTAGCGATATGAAAATAATTAATATACTTAGTAAAATTACTAGGGAATTCTTTTGTAATTTACGAGTGGTTATGTCACCAAACCACCTTTAGGTGGTTTAGCTTCGACTTGAAAATTATTGTGTGAAGAACATGTATTTTTTAATTCTCGTTTTAAATTTTCAAAAACATAATGGAGTGTTTGTGATAAGTAGGTATAGGTACCTACACAGTACCTAAATTAGATGTACGAAATATTCGGGAATATTCAGGAGTACCTAGTAAGTATAATGGGTTTAACAATATAGTAGGTAGTTACCTAAACATTTTAACTCTTGCTAGCTCTATCCATTTGAAGGTCACGTGGAGAGTCCGTACTCCGTTCCACACCAGCGGCTTTACATGAAACATCCGTTTTCCAATGATGTATCTACGTACCTATAATAATTAATTTAGATTTGATTGATATCAATTTCATTCAAACATTACATTAATTCATCAAAAATACAATAGCAATGATGGAAAGCATGTCAATATATTATGTATTATAATTTAATGCATACTTACACAGATATAATAATATACTATGTAGTAATATATTTATCGTACTGACATGGGGGTAGGTACGTTTATACAGGGTGTCCCAAAAAGTACATAGTGATGAACGGAAGCTGGGAGGTAGAGGACCTAGAGGGCTATCCGAATCACCCCCATGTATGTTATGCGATTTTTCGTATTTTCGGAGTTATGACGTTTTTTTTCAATTTTTCACCTATCGCCGAGTACGATGATATTTTCACTCATGGTGACGTCAATTATTGCGAAAGATGCTTGATTTTTTTTTGTGTCCTAAGCTGAAAGATAGGCCAATTCAATATGGTAACATTTACTATCGTTAGATCTTTGAATGGAATAAAAAGAAGAATTAAATGCCAAGAAAGATAAAATTACCCAGTATGTTCACCACTTCAAGGGCCCGTAAAAAAATAAAATCACATAAAAAAAGTTTTCCGTTTGGATTTAAAAAACTGGCTCTATCTATCAGGTAGCTACCCTGAAAATTTCATTTTAATATTCAGAAGGCTTCAATCGAAAAATTGAAATCTAAATGTGGTAAGTGCCAAAATTTAATTAACACGATGAATAAATAAAAACAAATTAAAACCAATAACAAGGTGTTTAATTACCAGAAATTTTTAAAATGACACCGCTGTTGCTCAGTGCAAATGCGACATCACCGTAAAAAGTTGTCTTTTAAATGTCTGAATGCCCTTTTATCATTTTTAATGGTTTCTTCTGCTACTATGAATTTCCGGGTTATTTCGTCCAAATTGTGACAGTCTCTCGTCTTTGTAGTATCCCCACGGAAAAAAATCAATAGGTTTTATGTCCGGGGACCGTGGAAGCCAGGCTTAAGGGCAAAGATACCCTGAAAGATAGATTGGTCGTTGCAGCCTGCGCATGCGCCGGTGACGCCTGCCTTAAAGCCTGGCCTCCACGGTCCCTCGACCTAAACCCCATTGATTTGTTTCAATGGGGATACTAAAAAGACCTCGGCTACTTGACAGAATGCCACAATTTGGACGAAATAACAATTCTTTTTTTTATTCCATTCGAAGATCTAACGATAGTAAATGTTACCATACTGAATTGGCCTATCTTTCAGCATAGCACACATAAAAAATCAAGCATCTAGCGCAATAATTCACGTCACCATAAATAAAAATCTCATCGTTCTCAACGATAGATGAAAAATTGAAAAAATTGTCATAACTCCGAAAATGCGAAAAATCGCATAACATACATGGGGGTGATTCGGATAGCCCTCTAGGTTCTCTACCTCCCAGCTTCCGTTCATCACTACTTTTTGGGACACCCTGTATAAATTATTAGGTAGGTACCTACACTAGTGATTTCGGCTTTGGCAGTGGTACGTAGGTATAGAGCCTAAAGAAGTAAGGGTCACGCACATAGAAATCTAAATAACGTCACGCACCTATCCAACGATGAAAGAATTTTTGAAATTGTTCCAGTAGTTCTTGAAATTAGCACGTCCAAACAAACATAGAAATAAACTCTTCAGTTTTATATTATTAGTATCTATAATAATATGTATAAATACTACCTAAAGCTGCCCATTTACTAATTAGGAAGTCATTTAAAGTAACGCTGCAGGTGATATGTATTTTAATAGTAGCACAGATAATACTTTACTATATAATTAAATATAGGTATAGAAGCTACCTACCCTTGAGATGTTGTTAAAAATATGATGTATTTTTTCCACAATAAAATTGCATATAATTGTTTGATATGAGAACGACAGCCATAAATTAAAGGCAAATTAGTTTCATGGCGGCGGAAAAATGTCAACTAATAGCACCTTTTTGAATAAAGTAGTTTTTCTTAGAGCGGAAATAATTATTTGGCTGAATGCCTTCCATGATCCATCATACTTGTATTTGTATACGTAGTATATTATTATTAGTCTGTGCTTGTATCATTCATGATATGTACCTAAGTTATATAAGTATATTGTATACCATGGTACGTACGTAAATAATTATGTAAGGTACGCGAATTGTAAACTGGATCCAATAAAATATAATTATTTATTATGTAGATTGTAAGTACTTACGACTTAAACTATGAAAGTTCTGGCGGGAAAGATAAATCAAATTAAAAAGTTTCTACTTTTGTTGCTAGCGCTCTGTGTTCGTTTGATGTAAATGCACCGTAATATTGCATTGATAAGCCTTTATTAAATCTAAATGATGAAAAACATCTCATAAAGCAGTAATAATTTTATTTGTAAATACATTACGGGAAAAAAAATACACTCGGATTATGGTTGTAAATACATTTCGTAGCGTGAAATGATGCTTCGCACAGATCTTTATACGAGTCAGCTGAAACAAATGAAATTAGTTTTTATTAATATTTATTATTTTATTATTATAGATATTTAGAATTGCATAATAAAGAGCTTCTTCGAATCAGAATACTTAGTCATGTTACTATTGAATTATGGATAAAAATATGGAAAAAATCAGGGCCGGATTTAGAGGTCCAGAGGCCTCGGGGCAACAAAGGAGTGGAGGCCCTCTCGCCCCAAATTATTTTCCAAATAAAATGAACAATTTTTCTCAGTCGAGTTTTTCAATAAATAATTTATTGTGAAACCAAGTAGATTCTCTTAGTATTTAACAAACGCATATAAATTATAAATATAATCGGAAACAAGAATTATCTGAACTAAATTTTAGTGATAACGAACGGAACCTTTCCAGCTTTTTTTGCCGAAAAATCGTTGATGATTTCGCTGAAATCCAGTTCTCGGAGTAAATCGCTTTCAATGCTCAGGAGAGAAAGCTTTGATAGACGGTTTTGTCCCATCGTGGTTCGAAGCCTATTTTTTATAATTTTCATTTTTGAAAATGAGCGCTCTCCAGTGAACAAATATAGATCAATGATTTCTGTTAATATTTAAGATTAATATAATCAAATAATCATGTACTGTAGGCTGTAGGTAAAGGTAAAAGTGAAAAAAAAATATCAAAGGAAAAGATGTTTACTAGTTTTACTAGTTGGAATTTGAAAGATTTTTTTTCCGAAGTCTCTATTGTGGGGGCCCCCTGCTTGTGGAGGCCCCGGGGCTTTCGCCCCGGTTGCCCTCCCCTAAATCCGGCCCTGGAAAAAATCTTGGTCTAAAATTTCAAAACATTTTCTTACGAACAAACTAATCATAAAAAAACTGGCTTGTAGGTAATACGGTGCTGTCCTACAAATAGCCATTTAAATTTATGGTAATTCTCGAATAATAGAGACCTACCTACGTACCTACTAACCAAATTAATGTCGATTATGACTAGTAATTTATAACAATACTAGCGGTCCGCCCCGGCTTCGCCCGTGGTACATATTTACGTTTTCCGTACTTACCAACTTTTCTACAAGCAGTGATGGCTGCTTTGGTGGGCTCTTTTATTTCGTCAGGTAAAAGCAAATCAGCTTGTTTCATTGCCGCTTCGTAGTTAAGTTTACCATTTTTAATCTGTGGATGAATTAGAATATTATGAACCTACTCAGGTAATTATTTAGTGATTTTTACACAGCTTCAAGGGATTGTGGACTTGAGTATTCAATATAAATTTCAGCTTGATACCTCAACGCTTTTGGATCACTCGTTCGTTTGTAGTTTTATAATAATTAATGTCCTAATCATTTTAATGTAAACGTAAGTAGGTACGTACCGCGTTAGCCAACTTCATAATACAAGCGATGTAGCACATAACTTCTTTTTCTTCGATGAACTGACCAGTCGCGATTCCATCTATTTTTTCTTAAATATAAAAAAAATTAAAGCGAAATGATTTATAATCTTCTAACTCATACGAATTATTATAATACAGAATATATATAATTAGTTTTTGTTCTTCCGTTTAGAATAATAATTAAGATTAACTTTTTATGGTTTATTATCCTAAATCGTCATATGAATATTGACCTAAACAGATTTCAGATTTCTCCAGTAGATATGGTACACAAGTATAGATCAAGGTATTTTAAAATATTAGAGTGTTTGTTTGTTTTCCTTTCAAGTCGAGGAGATATTTTACTGTATTATTTACATATTTGTATTTAGGTTTGAAGCGCTTCTTACCATCCTCAACATTGTTTTTGGGCTGACAGGATTTCCTCATCATTTTACCAGTTGATTTAATTTGTTTCATAGTCATCTGAAATTAAATGAAATCTGAAATGATTTGTTAGAGATTTTTGCGCACATATTTATTTGAAAATAAATATTAGTGTAGAGACATTAACTCTACATGAATTAATACAAAAGTTAAAGACCCCTAAAAATATTACTGGGTTTTAATAGTTAAAATATTAATATGGTGATTATGATATTTTAATGAGCAGTGGTGGCTCAGTGGTGAGACCTCGGACTTCGAATCGATAATTCCGGGGTTCGAGACCAGGCGAGCGCGCAGGAAATAAATTGATTTTTCAATTTAACTGCGCATGTTGTAACATCACCACTGCTCGAACGGTGAAGGAAAACATCGTGAGGAAACCGACATGTCAAAGAATTAAAAAGTTCGACGACATGTGTCATCCTCCAACTCGCACTTGGCCAGCGTGGTGGATTATGGCCTGTACCCTCATAGGAGGCCCGTGTCCCAGCAGTGGGAACGTATATGGGCTGATGATGATGATGATGATGATGAATGTAGTGTTTGAAGCATTCGTATAGGAGGTATCAACGTTGACAAGAGAGAATTTTAGTATAGTTGGTTCTTTGATATGCTGTTCCTCTTGCTATTTCGGTTATAGTCCGGGCTGTCTGGCTGGCCGCAGTGGTTGCGTTTATTAGTGCGCATCTTATCTGCACAGGAAAATATCCTTAATTTAAAGTCATTTTTTAACGCGTAATTTTTAATCTTTTGCCTTTAGATAGATCCATCAGACATAATTTTTTTATTGCAAGACGTTTTTTTCGTTGTTAAATAGGTGCCAGACGCAATTTTTATTTCAAAATAATTAAAATATCATCGAAATAAGTGAAATTCCATCAACATGAGTCCCCGTGAAGGATAAGTAATCACTGTGTTACTTATACTATATATAATATTCATTTTACTATTTACAATTTTTTTGCAACAATCTACCATGGTGCCTCCTTTTCCCAACGAACCTCAAATAGGACGTTAAATGTAAACTTGATAAAAACCAAATACATATCATCAAATTCATAGTAATACCCAAAAGTGTAATAAATATGAAAGCATCTATTAAAAATATTAGTTTACTAATTATTTAATATAAGTATTAAAAAAGGATAATATAATATAAGTAATAAAGTTATTAGTTACTTATCTTTTAAGCGGACTCATGTTGATGTAATTTCACTTATTTCGATGACATTTTAATTATTTTAAATAAAAAATTGCGTATGGCACCTATTTAACAACGAATAAAACGTCTTGCAATTAAAAAAAATATGTCTGATGGATCTATCTAAAGGCAAAAGATTAAAAATTACGCGTTAAAAAATGACTTAAGTTAAGTATATCTTCCTGTGCAGATAAGATGCGCACTAATAAACGCAACCACTACCGCCAGCCAGACTGCCCGGACTCTACCCGAAATAGCAAGAGAAACAGCATATCAAAAACCCAACTATACTAAAATGACTTTTTTTAAAACGTTGGTAGCTCCCATACCAATTTATACATATTTATTAGATATACAAACCTACTAAGCCAGGCGACAAAATATACAACAAACCAAAAATCGTTCAGCCGTAATTGAGTTAAGTATAATGGTGTAATTAATCCGACTAAATTTAAAGTATTTAAAGTAAGTCCTAGAGCCAAATAAACAATATTGTAGAACAGATTTTGCTATTTTAGTAAGAAAAAGTATATTAGAGATAGTTACTTACTGCATCACAAATAATGATGGTAATCAAAAATTTAAGGATAACCAGCAAAACGGACATGGCCTTTAGTCATGAAATATTTTCATGTTGTGAAACTTATATGCGAGAGATAATTGATTAATAGCTGTCGTATTTCACACCCATTTAAACTAAGTGTGCCCACAAGTTAGTTCATATTGGAACGAATATTGTTTCTTTTTTTGATTGGTTGATTTGGTATTTT
This sequence comes from Colias nastes, assembly GCA_907164665.1. Classification (NCBI taxonomy): domain Eukaryota; kingdom Metazoa; phylum Arthropoda; class Insecta; order Lepidoptera; family Pieridae; genus Colias; species Colias nastes. The sequence continues at coordinate 72,592 of CAJQZM010037712.1, read as the reverse complement.
CATCTTTTTAATGTAACGTACACCGTATGAACTTACCAAATAATATACGCCCGTTCTTTATTGTGAAAAGTCAAATGTTTGCAATTATACTTTTAGGACTTTTTTATACGGTAGTTGCAAACCTTGAAGGTATTTGTGGACCATCTCATTTCTCTCCTACCTGTGACGCAACAGATCCTAATCAATCGATGGTTTTTTCTTCTAATTATGTAATCTAATTATGTATCTTCTTATTTGAACAAATTTATCCCTTTTAAGTAGTAAATATGGTCATATTATTTTCTCAGATCAACGTTTAACATAATTAAAGGTTCTTAATTTCTATTTAAATCACACCTTGCATAATTGTTCATATTTCCTGTCAATCAATTCATCATTCGTCTTTCTTTCGTAAGAAATTTTGAAACAATTAATCTTCTATAGCTTTTTACATTTACAAAAGAGAAATTGCTCATGATTATATTAAATTGTGGGGAGTTCACATTTATATCAAGACTAAAAAAAGGATTTACAGAACACAACATAAAACTAAACTAAAATAAAACAAGACCTACTTGGCTCAATGAAATGCCTTATTAAGTTATTACGTTTATGAGACAGTAATAACTTACTTTTATCCGTAAATGTATCATTTACAATGCATAAGTGGCTAATAATTCTCTATAAAACAATGAAAGGCATACAATTCAGGTTAGATTTTTATTAAAGCAGCACGTTTTTCTTCTAACATGAGTTTAGATAGGCGGTTATTTACTTTGGTGTTTTTGTTGTATGTTATATGTCTGGCTTTTGGGGTAAGTGTTGTTCGATGTTTGTGAAATCCTATTAAGGCAAGAGCATAACTACTATTTCGATAAATTTTTGGGTAAAAATAAATGAGTAAAGTATCATCATAAGTTTTATTTTTAATCGATATTTTTATTTCTTCACTTTCTATCAAATTTTATCTTATTTTGGTTTTGCCTTGGAATAAAATAGAAGGAAGTAGACAGTTACATGAGTAACAATTAAGTGGAAGTTGGTAGAAGCCTTGGACGCGCCGATTAAAGACATGTTTAAATGTATTTATACATCAAATTGCTGAAAAATAATCGTATTTTTTCACATTTAAACCAACGAATTAAAATCGTAATAAATGGTTGGTTTGAATTTCAAAGTTATAATTATTTTCTTAAAATTCTACGTTCCCTTAATTTCTGTAGATGACGCGACAGCAATTGAAGAATTCTGGAAAACTTATGAAGAAGTCGTGTATGCCTAAAAATGATGTGACAGAAGGTACTGTAGTAAAATTAATTTAAGTATGGTAAATAAATTAATTTAAATTCTATACTTTTCACCAACTTACCTACTAGTTAATTGAACGTAAAATGTTTAAAAAAAATGAATAGAATTTAATAGGCCTACCTATTATAGTATTATTTTTCCTGTGGTGGTACTGCATAGTGCATATTATAATATAAGCTCTTTGTTGAATCTTCCGTCTTTCCAGAAGGAAAGTATGATATGTTACATGAACTTCTGTTATTTAGGTGAAAAAGGACTTTATTTCTTCTAAGTTTTCATCAATGTTTAATTTACTGTTGTGTTGTTATAGATCAAGTTGGTCTAATCGAGCAAGGAAAGTTTATTGAAGAACGAAATGTTATGTGCTACATTGCTTGTGTTTACACTATGACACAAGTCGTAAGTAAATTAAAATATTAAAACGATAATACATATTATATCCAAATTATAGGTGCTGAATAAAGATGAAGAAATAAATCAACGGGATTTCAACACACATTGTGCGATTTACTTGTCGAATCGACAGTCGTTGAATCGTCTTTTCAACTTGTAAATAGTAAATAGTTAGATCATTTTGCCTTATGATTTGCGAGAAGGTTTGGTAATTCTGACTCTACAATATAATTGACATTACATAAAGGAAGAATAACGAAAATATAGCCTTATAAAAATGAAATATCTCAAATTGACAGATAAAGAACAATAAACTGAGTTACGACGCGGTGATTAAACAAGTGGACACCATGTTTCCAGCTGAGATGAGAGATGCTGTAAAGGCTGCAGCTGCCAATTGCAAAGACATTAGTAAGTAATCTGTATGTTTGTATGTATAAAAAATTGCTAAAGGACTAATTACAAAGGTAAAACAGAGATTTTGGAAACATAGAGCTCATTGGTAAAAATTGGAAGAATCGTTTTAAAAAAATTATCGAGGCATAATAGTTATTTAATAACTAAACAAAATAATTCTATTATATTAAGTTTTACCATGAATTACTATTATATTACTCTACGAGTGACCAACTTGTAAATAAATCATAAAAATAGGATTTGGCATATTGAATAAAAAATATTCTCACATTTTAATTAATCTGTTGCAGGTAAAAAGTATAAAGATATATGCGAAGCTTCTTACTGGACCGCAAAATGTATGTACGATTATGATCCAAAAAATTTCGTATTTCCTTAAAAAAGTTATTGTCTTCAAAAGAATCTTTCAAAAATATTAAATCATTGCGAATATTGTTTCCATGTTTTATTTAATAAAAAAACATTTATTTCTTTCTATAATCTCGATAAATAATATACCTACGTCTAACATAGAGGTACAATATATTATATTATTTTAAAAAAAGTTATCTAACAGCTATTTAAAATTTTCTACCCAAAAGCATTGAGTTACTATGTAATGACCAAAAGTAGTAATCTGATAGAGTAATATTGTATCATTAAAAATGAACTAATTGCAAATCATTCTCATTTAATATGAACTGGAGGTTATTCACGAAATAGATACCATGTTATTTCAACCGTTTAGCAAATTACAGGATCAAGAACATATAATTTTGGTGAATTTAACAATTCGTTTAAATTCTTGTTAGCTTAACTTCAGTTGATATATTAATTTTGATGTTTGCACTGCAATGGGGCGGACTACTACCTTGATAGTGAGTTTGTTATGTTTTTTATCCTACACGTATGGGGTGAGTATAATTTGGTAATAATTGATAGGAATAATACTATCTAACGTGATTAAAAAAACGTTGTTTGTTATTTTTTTACAAATCGACCAATAATATTTAGGTAGTTACGATTGATTTTTTTAATTGTAACTTTTAATTTAAAGATGACAAGAGTACAGTTGAAAAAGACGATGACCGTTATGAAAAACCAGTGTATGCCGAAACACAAAGTTACGAATGGTAATTATATTTAATTACAAGTAAAATATATCCTAAGAGAGTTAAATAAATTAATAAGGATGTTGTTTTTTCATAGACAAAGTTGGGCAAATCGAGCAAGGAGTGTTTATTGAAGACCACGACGTTATGTGCTATATCGCTTGTGTTTATAAAGCTGCTTTAGTGGTAAGTTTTTAAACAGATAATTAATTATTTAAAGCCTGATTAATGATTACTAGGTACCTAGGTAAATCAAGGGATTTTCAATGTAAATTTATTCTATTACTAGTAAAATATCTATCTGAAACAGCAAAAAGAAGTTGTAAGCAAAAATAAAACCTATAAAAAAGTAAATGATTGAAAAAATAATGCGCTAGCATTTCACTTTCAGGTCGCTTATATTATAATATTTTTCGTAATTGTTAATTGCAATGATCATTAGGATTTGTGATTAGTATTATAAAAAAACTTAACATTCATTTAATCATAATTTTAAGTTTGTTAGACAGACAACCTATTTCTTTTGAGGAGCTAAAGGGTTTTTTAAAGGGGCATAAAAGTTAGCACATGTATTATGCATGCAATTACTCTAATCTTAATAATATACTAGTAACTAGATTCATCTGGTAAACTTCATCATCTCATATAATTAATGTTTTTTTAACAGGTAAAAAACGAAAGACTTGATAAAGATCTAATATCAAAACAAATAGATATTCTTTATCCAAAGGAACTAAGAGCTACAGTTAAAAGTGGAGTTCAAAGTTGTTGTAATGTTCGTAAGTAATATTCTACGTTGTAATAAAAATATACCTAATATAATAATTATTATAAATTAAATGTAATTATATTTTATATTGTACCTATTATTTTATATTACGGAACTGCATAACATTATTGTAATATTTTTTAGTCCACGTAGCACACGAGTTCCTAAATAACATCTTAAAAATGTCTGGACAAATTTGATTATAAAGAAATGGAGAAAAATGTAAAAATGACTGGTATAAATTTTGTTTTAAATGACTGACTTGTTTAACATTGTTTAGGTCATCTTCTAATAATTTTGTCTTCTAAAAACACATTTGGAAGCTTGTTTTAATACCTTATAATCTAATGTTTGTTACAGAGAATAAGTACGACGATGGTTGTGAAGGAATTTTCCACGCCACTAAATGCTTATATGAATATGATCCAGCAAGCTTTGTTTTTCCATAAGTATCTATGAATAAATAAAATCCTTTTTCTGGCAGATTTAGTTAATATTTATTTTAATTTAACTTTACTCGCAATATATAAATAAAAATCTCACCTGAATGATTGAAGAGTTGTGCTATTTTAAGTAATATACTATGAGTACCTACTCACTTATCTTTTATATAGGGTTTTTGCCTGTTCATTTAATTAATTGTTTGAGATTGACTCGAAAAAGGCGGTCACATGAAAATGTATGTACCTACACCAATTACATTAAATACTTAATTTTACATGCATAATTTAATATCATAAAGTCCCGATATAATTCAATTTATTGATTTTTCAGCATATTTGGTTTAATGCTCTAAGTATTCATGCATTCAAAACTTTATCGCGGCATTTTCATATTTTACTTTTACTACTTTTTACTAGGTAGATATTAATCTGAACTTATAAATAAATTTGTAGATGTATGTGTTATTTGTGTATTATTAATTAATCCTATGTGAACAATACTGAGCAAATGAGCGCTTTTGGGTTATTGCATAAGCCTATGGCTTCTTATATTTCTTCACCAGCACTTAACCGACGCGACGTTACCAATATAAACACACTCTTATAAATATAAGAACTTGCTATAAATACACAGCCCTGTACTTTGAAGTATTCCTCCACAATTTGCAATGAAACTTCTTAAAATGTACGCTCGGTTAATTTTTTGTATGTTTTTAACGATTTTAACTGGAAATAACGTCTTGTCGGTAAGTTGTAGGTATTAAAAATACGATGTGCTAAACAAGAAACAAAATGCTTAGTTAATTGTGTAATTGTAGTTGACTAGACAACAGATAAAAAATTCGGGGAAGTTGCTGAAAAAAACGTGTATGCCGAAAAACAACGTTACAGAAGGTAAGTAAATTATGCACATTGGGTTGTTTATAACTGACTTGTGTATTTTAAGATTTGGAGCTAAAAGGTTTTTTTTCAAATTTATTTATTTATTTATTTAATTACACACATATTTTTATAATAATAAAATCCAGTTTATCCAGGAAATTATAAAGTTAATACTTTTCTGACGAAAATACCTATTTAAATTATGCTTATATTTTTTTGTTAACAGTATTTCATTTGTTTTTAAGATCAAGTGGGTTCTATTGATCAGGGAAACTTCATTGAGGGAAGAAATGTTATGTGTTACATCGCTTGTATTTATTCAATGGGCCAAGTTGTAAGTATGAATATTTTTTTTTAATTATGTTTTTATGCACATAATTGCCATAAATAGAATATTATTGATACTAATATTTGGTACATTTTTAACGAAGTCGTAATTTTTTTTATCATGTTAAATCAGGTTAATATCTCATGAAAATCTGTAAAGAATTAAGCGGTAGAGCATTAACAGATAACGTAATAATTAGGTTTCAAGTTTCAAATAATCCTTAGACAAGAATGGTAGGATGTGTATTATGTTCGAGTAATTTTATGTAAATTGCATTTTATTATAGACAGGTTTCCATGATACACGTCATACATAAATTTTATTTCTATATTTATGCTTGAACTTGACCTATTCTGAATTAACTTATAATGTAAGGGGTTTTCCACAAACAAAGGCAATAATGATATGATGTTATATAACATCGTCATGCCAACAAGTCTGCTATCATATATTATACAAATATACAGGGTGTAATCGTTAAGTGTGCACAAGCGATTATTCCGTAACTATTGCAGATATCAAAAAACTTTAAACTGATATCGAAAGTACTTAACCTAATGAGCAAAATGGCCATAAAAAATTTTTAAAGATAAAACGAGATATATCCAAAAATGTTACATCAAAAGCTCCCATACATTTTATTTCCCATACCTTTTGTATTCATAGCAGATTTTCGAAGTGACGTCATCATTGTGCAATACAATGAGGAGCTCTATTTACAGTTTCTAAATGAAATTTCCTTCAAATTTGCGAAGTAATTAAAGCAGAAAAAAAAATAAAGAAAAAGCTAAAATCTTTCATATTAAATGTACATGGGATATTCATATCTCATAATCTCTAAATGTATGGGAGGGTTTTAAGTTAATTTTTTAGATATTTCTCGTTTTATTTTTAAAAATTTATTATGGCCATTTTACTCATTAGGTTAAGACTTAAGTACTTTCGATATCAGTTCAAAGTTTTTTGATATCTGTAATAGTTACGGAATAATCGCCTGTGCACACTTAACGATTACACCCTGTATAGGTCCATTTAATGTAGAGATATACATAGTTTTACATAGGTACATTTAACTTTAATAAATAAACTGTATATTAAAAGGCATCAAATCAATAATGCTTTATTATTTTCTAGGTTAAGAATAATAAAATAAGCCATGATGCAATGATAAAGCAGGTGGATATGATGGCTCCACCTGAAATGAAAGATCCTTTGAAAGCAGCGATAGAAAAGTGCAAGGGAGTTGGTTAGTTGCATTTCGGTTAATAATAAATATAAATATATAAAGTTTTTAACTCTAGAAAATCGAAATCAGACTGTTTCAGTTAGCTCTATATTTTTAACGTGATTGACAAGAACGGTAAGCACCAATGATGTTGTCAATTTAAGTACCATCGAATTAGATAATGAAATCTATACTAATACTAGCGGTCCGCCCCGGCTTCGCCCGTGGTACATATGAAAAATAGATGTTGGCCGATTCTCAGACTTACCCGATATGCACAGAAAATTTCATGAGAATCGGTCCACCCGTTTCGGAGGAGTATGCAGACTAACATTGTGACACGAGAATTTTATATATAAGATTATAAAGCTGAAGAGTTTGTTTGTTTGAACGCGCTAATCTCAGGAACCACTGGTGCGATTTGAAAAATTCTTTCGGTGTTAGATACCCCATTTATCGAGGAAGGCTATAGGCTATATATCATTACGCTACAGGAGCGGAGCAATGCGGGTGAAACCGCGGGGAACAGCTAGTAACTAATATAAATGGATCACATTAGAATAAAATAAATCATCAGTGTTTTACTGAGGCTTTCGATTCTTAATAGTTATCTTTTATTTTCAGCGAAAAAACACAAAGATATATGTGATGCATCTTACTGGACCGCAAAGTGCTTATATGAAGCTGATCCCGTTAATTTTATATTTCCATAAAAATATGACATTCCTACTGTATTAAATGCCTATTAAATCATATCTCCATTAATATTATATTATTTATTTAACTCTATCACTTCAAAAAGACAGAACACTGAAGGCTTAATATTTATTCTGTCCGATCGCGAATATAATTTTATGTGTTGATGTAAATGTTCCCTTTTAGTGGGTACTTTCTTCTTCGAGGTAGATACCCTTGTTTATGGATATCTTTTTAAGAGTCCTTATCGATTTTAGAGTGATTTTTACTTGTTTCTGTAATTCTTTAGACGCTCGTTTAACAAAACTAAATTAGTAACAATGTGTGATGATATCTTAAATTAAAGATTCATTCAATATCTAAAATACGTTCGAGACAATTTATTGATATTCATTGTCCAGTTTGTTTAATAGCCAATAACCTAAGGCGTGTTTCAATTTTTTCCATGCGGGACGTTCGTGTCTTTGTATTTTACACGGAATTTAATAGAAGAAGTTTTCTTATAAAATATACTACAGTAAAGACACTGAGACACCCTAAAATATGTTCGAGGCAATTTATTTACTTTTATTGAAAAATTCAAAGAACATCTAAGTTAAAATAGCCTTACTTTGATGAAATTTTATGCGTATATGGCGTCGAATTTCTAGTTCTTACAACAGAGTTAAAAAAAAATAAAAAATACACACTAAATGATAGGTTAATGCTTAAAAATTTGCAATAAAAAAAATACATATTATATGTTTTATGAAAGAAATGGAATAATTTAAAGTTCTCTAGAATTTTAGATTATATACGGGAGCGCAAACGTTGTTACGGCAGATCTATATAATCGAATATTCTAGAGAATTTTAAATTATACCATTACTTTCATATAACATAGTAGTTAGTTTTTTTAAACGAGCTCCTAAAGAATTAAAGAAACAAGTCAAAATCACTCTTAAAATCGATACGGCCTCTTAAGTAAATTCTGAACTGGACTTTATCGCTAAAAAGTGCTACTGGATAGTTTAAAATTGGTATGTCAATAAAAATATACGAACATTCAATGTATCATTGCTGGAACTATTTTAATTGCGTCTTTAAATTAATCAAGCATCTTGAATTTTAATTACTGTAAGTTATCTTAAGACATGTTTACTTACGCAGTTGATAACTATCTATTACCAAGTCTCATCCTATAATCAAACTTCGTTATTTGCCTTTATATTGCTGAAGGAATCAGGAAATGTTCAGTGTTTGTTTTATCTCTGAATAGTTTTATTACGATAATGGAACAAAGATATTTTTCGCTACTGATTATAGTTATTGTTATAGCATGCACGGATTCAGTAAGTATTATACTTTATAGTATTAGTTTATATGTAAATGAAAAAATATATTTAGGTGTAGAATTAAATTGCAAATACTTTTTTTCTCTTAATTTTCGAGATGTTACTTTTTCAAATGTTAGGTAAATCTATTTATAGGTGGTAGGATAAATCTGGTGATCTGTTTATTTTATAAACAATAATAATAATTGGATTTTGGATTTATTACAAGTTTTGTACTCATTAACTTAATTTCTCTATTGCTTAGATTAATTGCTCTATCACAACTGTTAGCAGAATAAAGAGGTTTTTTATTTACTTTTACTATTTTCCTTTCCAATACTATAATCCGTAAGTAATTATTAGATAAGAAGTGATTTTTTATTTCAAGACAAGCAATTTGTTATTTCTATTTACATGTAGGTACATGTAAATAGAAATAACAAATTGCCAGCTAACAACAATAAACTGCAAACTATAGGTTTTTCCATTACATAACCAATAAATCATGTAGTTCTATAAATAATGCATTATGGGAAAATTTAATGTGAGATATACAGGGTGTAACTATGATGTATAAAAAAGCTAGATACGTTACCCGCTCTCTATTTTGGCAAGAAAAAACTCAGCTAAGTGCCCGAGTTTTACTTAGTCACGCACCATTCAGCGTCGTGGCTGGACGTTCTTTTTATATTTTAATCGGCAGTTGTTATTACGAAGTACATGAGTGAGACATGTATTATGTCTCGTGCGTGAGAGTGAAAGAGAGAACAACTGTATTGGTGATAATGCGTTAGTAAGTAGGTATGTATTAATTACGCTGTTTTTTAGTGCAATGATGTTGGCGTATGCCGCGTCTACTAGTATAATAGAGTCATTGGGGTGTAATCGTTAAGTGTGCACAAGCGATTATTCCGTAACTATTGCAGATACCAAAAAACTTTAAACTGATATCGAAAGTACTTAACCTAATGAGTAAAATGGCCATAATAAATTTTTAAAAATAAAACGAGAAATATCCAAAAATGTTACATTAAACGCTCCCATACATTTTATTTCCCATACATTTTGTATTCATAGCAGATTTTCGAAGTGATGTCCTCATTGTGCAATACAATGAGGAGCTCTATTTACAGTTTCTAAATGAACTTCCCTTCAAATTTGCGAAGTAATTAAAGCAGAAAACCAAAAAAAGAAAGAAAAAGCTAAAATCTTTCATATTAAATGTACTAGGTTGATCCAAAAGTAATGATAATTGGGTATTTCCTGTGCACATAAAAATATAAAATAAATGTTTTTTGCTTGCTCATGTATTCACTAAGTAATCACAAAAAAATCATATCAACAGGCCACGTTTCCAATTATTTACATTAATTTGAATGTGAACCGTGCGTGCCAGAATGTTTCCCGACGAAAAGAAGAAACAACGATTCGACATGTAGAGGGTAAATTTCTAAATTTTTAATGATATCAGGATAATTTTTTGTCACGTTTTGTGATCATGGACGTTACCCGAGTTCACCATGTTTATGCTGAAACCAAAAAACAATCAATGTCCTGGATGCGAGCTTCCAAAGTGACGATGAAGAAATTCAAAGTGAAAATCAGTAGGTTAGATTAAAGCGGTAGTTTTTTGGGACGCTGAAGGAATAATTATGGTGGAATATTTTAAAAAGGTAGCCACTTTATTGGGCTCTTACTAAACAGACCAAATTAAAAGATTGCGGTAGGTTAGTAAGGAAAAGAGACATGGCAAACTGCGGACCTGAACGCTGTTTCACCAAGACAACGCACCAGATCACAAAGCGTCAGTTGCGATGGCTGCCATTCAAAAATCGGCATTCCAAATGCTTGAACACCTACCCTATTTTTTAGATCTAGCTCCTATTTAGTTTATCTCTTTCCTCGGCACAAGAAACACTTTCTTAGCAATAAATTATTTTAAGACGACAGCGAAGTGATGGCCGCGTGGAGGGGTTTTTGTGGATGAAGTCAAAGTTTTTTTTTTAAGTTTAGGAAAAAAAATATTGAAGTATATTTTCTAGTTAGAAGACTATCTAGAGAACTACATAATTATTATAACTGTAATGACCTTGTTTAATATTGATTATCATTACTTTTGGATCAACCCATGTACATGGGATATTCGTATCTCATACTAAATGTATGGGAGGGTTTCAAGTTAATTTTTTAGATATTTCTCGTTTTATTTTTAAAAATTTATTATGGCCATTTTACTCATTAGGTTAAATACTTTCGATATCAGTTTAAAGTTTTTTGATATCTGTAATAGTTACGGAATAATCGCCTGTGCACACTTAACGATTACACCCTGTATAGAATTTAATTATTACATGTAATTGCGAACAGATGACTCGGCAACAAATTAAAAATGCCGCCAAACTTGTAAAGAAGAATTGCATGGGAAAGAATAATGTTACTGAAGGTAAATAAACTTTATAATAATAATAACTACATAAATCTTATTTTAAGTATACTTTAGGTAAATTAGTTATTCCTCTAGTTAACTCTACATATATTTTATAACTACAGTTTAGCTCTATATTTTTCACTTATTGCCAAATTTTTCATTGAAGAGATTGTATAATGTCGTGCCGTTGTTAATCGTCAAAATACAAAAATATATTTAGTAACTATCAAAAAGCAGTACATACGTAGATCAGTTTCAAGAAAACTCTTGCTGATTACTCGTAAAATTATTTTATCAAATTCCTAGTACTAGTAATAATATAATAAAATAGAAATTATTGTACTAGGTATTTATAAATAATTTCTATTTTAATAATAAGTACCTACAAAAAATGTCCATCTAATACTATACTTGTTCAAATAAACTTTGAATCTGTAATATGATTATTTACTTGCTTTACAGATTTGATCGGAGACATAGAAAAAGGAAAGTTTATTGAAGAGAGAAGTGTTATGTGTTATATAGCATGCGTTTATCAAATGACGCAGATTGTGAGTCGAAATTAACTGCTAATTTTTATAACAATTAAAATAAATTCACTTAATTAAAATATTAAAATACACAATTGTAAGACGATATGAATTACAAACAAAATACACAACCTAAAGACTCCTAAAATAGAAGCTTAAAGTTGTTTATGAATTTATACCTTAATTTTTGTATATCTCAGTAACGTACATGCTTATAACGTGTGATTATTTATAAGGTAAAAAATAATAAGATCAGCTATGAAGCGTCTTTAAAACAAGTGCAGATAAATTATCCTCCAGAGATGAAAGAAGCGATGTTAGTTTCCATCGAGCATTGTAAAAGTACACGTATGTATTTAACGCATTTTAAAATTTTGCCTAAAATTTTGCCTAATATTTTAAAATTGATGTATATACATCGGATTGATGTATATTTACGGACAATTTGATAAGTCCGGGCACTATTAATAATGGCCGATCTGTATTCATAATGCCCTACTCAATTGGGCTATGTGAATAATATAGCATGACTAGCTTTCCGCCCGCGGCTTCGCCCGCGTTTTCAGAGAAAACCCCGCATAGTTCCCTTTCCCGTGGGATTTACGGGATAAAACCTATCCTATCTCTCAAGTTGGATCGAACTGCACATGGTGTGCGAATTTTATTATAATCGGTTAAGTGGTTTAGGAGTCCATTGAGGACAAACATTGTGACACGAGATTCACTTTTTCCCGGTCATTATGAATAATGCCCATCGTATTTTGGGCAAAGTAATAACATAGGTGAACTGAAGTGTTTTTATAGCATAGTCGTTGGTTTGGATAAGTTTGTTGGGGTGGGTTAGGTTAGGTTCCTGTTTTTTGTCCTTTAATTTTTAATGTGTTACCGAGCGTTATAAAGAGCTTATTGTTTTCTAATTGAATGCTAATTTTTTTCAGCTAAGAAATATAAAGATATCTGCGAATCAGCATATTGGACAGCCAAGTGCATCTACGAAGACAACCCAGATAATTTCTTATTTGCGTAATAAAAGAAATGTATCCTTAAATTGCTTGTTTAATTTTATACATGGTCATATTTTATACCTTATTTATATAAATGTACGCTTCAGATATTTTTCAGTGGAACTAAGTAAGTATATATTTTTAGCAGGATTTAGTTACAATTCACTAATATATTATATATCTACAGGTAGCGCAAAAAAGAGGGAAATTATAGTGCTCGTACATTATAATATTGATTCATATTTTCTTTTTTTACATTAGACTTTAGAGGTTACCTTCAAACAAGGTGCAAGTTGAATAACCTTAGATAAAATAATTTGAATTTATATTATCAAAACCTGATTTTTAAAATATTTATAGGGACGTCGTACTAATGCTTGGCATGAATTGTAGACTTTATAAGAGGGCTGAGTGACCACGTCAGTAATATAGGATACTTATAGGATCACTTCGTTGTCCGTCCGTCCTTCCAGACCCTCTGAAACGCGTGGAGATATCTAGCTAAATTAATAGGCCAACGCAATCAAAAGATACAGCCAGCAACGTCTTATATCACTGATAAAGAGAAAATTGTGAAAAAAAACCAGGTTGATTACGGAACTGAACTATTGCATACGATCACAGGTTTTTGAAGTCAGCAAAGTCTCCGATACATTGTAAATTCTTAAGAGCATCTACTAAACTATATCTCATGGGTAGAAAAATTAGTCAGCCAAAACTGAATGACATCATAATTATAGTGATAGTATCTAGTAACTAGTTCGGTCTTATCATGCCATAAATATAAAGATAAACTTTGAAAACCAAGGAAATAATAGTAAGAAAACTATTGCATAATGGGTACTTGCAACGTGTTTTCGCAGTAATAATCCAGTAGGTAATTATATACGTTTGATGGTCAGTACTCATATCAAGGTCTCTGATATATCAGTTGGATGCATCTGCAATTAGAGCTTAATGACATTGATCTTCATCTCACGATTTTACGAGCTGCTGGTAATTATTCAAAAGTCCTGGATGGTTTGACTGATGTTAATTAACATATTTTAATTAAGAAACCTATTTCTCCTGCTTCTTCTCTGGATTAGGAACGTCTTTTAAATCAAGCTTTTATAGAGAATGATTTAATTTATAATCTCATAATTAGATACAAATACATAATATAATTCTTTGATCGTTCAGGGCACCGAAGTATCTTATTGTAGGTTTTACGAAAAATCAGAGACAGGAGGAGGATTTACATTTTTCGAAGATTCTTTGGAAATTGAATCCAATAAATCAGATTGATAATAAAATAAAGGCGTCCATTAATCATTACCATGCTTAGTTTAGGAGTTCTTTAAGAAACTACCTATTGATATCCTATGATTGTTCATTCAAGCACGAAAGAGGATAAAATTGCAAAAAGACATTGACAGCTTCCTGACTCCGGCTTCGAATGAATTGAACTGACTTTCCGTTGAACCTTCCTAACTATGATGTTCAGATTCTGTTTTAAAGTAATAATATAATTGTGCATATAATAGTCTAAGGTGTGTTACAAAGTATATGAAATTTCCGTGAATAAAGATGACTCGACTGGTTAAAGTGCATAGCAATGATGATTTAGCGTTATTTTATATTTACTTCTTAATTTTTTTAACTGTGCCAATTATTCTTTCAAAATAACACCGACAAAAAATACTTTGTCTATGTTCACGTTTTGTAGTTTAGTACTAATCGCCTTCTTTAAACTAAATTTGTTTAAAACGGATTTAACTAAATTTGTCGGTACATTTAAAATAGGTATATCTAAGGAACTGAAGAAATGAATACAAATTTAAAAATTATCTATGTGTCTGTATAAATTTTACGGTGGATAAACATAATGCAATTGAATAAATTAAATATATTTATGCTCATAATATAATAACTATATGAGTATATTATATAGAATATAATTTATTAGCAATAAAAATCAAATACATAAAAATACACAAGAAAAATAACAGTTTACTACGAAAAGTATATAATATAATGTATTTAACTTTATTCAATTGTATTAAGTTCATATTTCGTATGCAGTATGGATCTCGAAAACTAATTTTGCTTAGAAGTTAGGGCATGTATAAATCAAATGCCCTAGGTATGCAAGCAGTTTTACATATAACCGCTTGCTCAGAGTTGATCAAAACAACTGACAAAAATAGATTTTTGATCAAACCAAAGACAAAGTTTTAATTAAATTAATTACGAAAACCAAAGATTTTTTGGCAAAATATGCAACTCCAAACATTACTCATTTTCAACCGACTTCAATAAAAGGAGTAAATTCTCAATTTATCTATGTTTTTTGGGTTTGTTATGCTATAATTTTCGACTGGGTGAACCGATTTTGATGATTCTTTTTATTTCTAAAAGCTGGTCTAAGTCTTTCGTTTGTAACTTAGATCTACTTCTGACTTTGAAAGTGGTTTAGATTTTTGATAAAAATAAAATATACAAAAATAAGAGTGCAGGATTGCTCTTAGTTAATAATTATAATTTAAAACGTATTAAGTCGCGACGAAAGGCACTTTTGCTTCACGTATAAAAATGCCCGATATCAATTGCATCGTTTGTTTATTAGCCACTAATTAATTGCATCTGGTTATTTTAGGTTGTAATATCAAACTGATATCGTCAGTTATTTATTAAGCGCTATAAAACTTCACGTCGCTATAGCAATTACCAACAAACGATTAGCGCATCCTAAAGCTGTAAAAACAATACTAATGTAAAGCGCAGTTCCGTTGACAAAAATTGCTTAAACAAAAGCGAAACAATACTATGGCAATTACCTCTTTTTGCTTGTATTAGCGTACACTAAGTTAAAGATAATTATCTTAGAAAAAATTGCTTGAGCATTGACGCTAGTATATAAGATGTTATTTTATCCTCACCAACACAGGTAGATACAAAATTGGGTGGATACAAGACGCCTGTGTTTAAATATATTATTTAAATAAATAAAAGCAAAAATGTTGGGATTCCGTTTCGCCTTGTTGTGCGTTGGATTTTTGGCGGCGGCTCTCAATAGTGTTGAAGTGAGTCATTTTTTCTTAAAAAATTTAGTAATTTAGTTTAAATCAATGCTTTTTTCCTGAATATTTTTTTATATTAATTTATAATGTATAAATATTATCGGTTTATCCGAAAAGGGCCTTCCTTTAAAGCTTAAACCATATCCAGGAAAAGGTTCAAAAATTCGGAGGGGTACAATTTAAATTCATATAATATAATAATATGAACAAATAAATACAAACATAAACAAACAAATAAAAACTGTATTAACTATGTAACCTAAGCAAATAACTAATTTTGAACATGGCATTTTGTATGCTTAATCAGTGATATTTGTATGATCACATGAATCTCTTATCGCATCTTTTTTTTGTGAATTTTACCAATTTATAATCATTATTGTGATTTTTAGTGCGAAGAATCGGTGCATCCGTTCATGAGCAAATTCTTGTAACAAACCGTCTATAACATATATTATTTTTAAAATTTTTTTGGGTAGATAATTAATAAGGGAAATTTGTATATTTTTTCATCTAGCATAATTTGCAGACTAGATTTAAAACTACTTTCACCATTTGAAAACACATTTTCATACGCCTAAATGCAACATAGTATAGATTTTATAAGAAGGTTAAATATAATATACAGTAAAGTATCGATAGCTTTGGATACCAATTACCTAGTGAAGATAGGTACTAGAACGGAATATAGGCGATAATAATCATAATACCTCAATAACAATACTGCATAGCATGCATGTAATGCATAAGCATTTACAACAGATACATATCTAATTGACAACCAAGCTCACACAATTGACCAACAGTTTTCCTAGAATACACGATTATTCTTTATCATTTATTAACTTTTCAAGGCCATAAGTCAAGCTGATAAAATGAAGATCTATGCCGTAATGTTACCATCGATCCAAGAGTGTAGCAAGGACTATGGTGTCAGCGAGGATGATCTGAAGAAGGCCAAGGAATCTGGTAGCGTTGATAGCTTGAACCAGTGCCTGTTGGCTTGTGTCTTCAAGAAGGCTGGAGTGGTACGTATATTGTTGAGATAAAGTATTGAGGGTTATTAAAAATGTATCGGGATAGTTAAAGTAAGAACTGTCTGTGACGCCCCCTTGGTGCGCTCGGTAAAATTGGTAAACGACTTGCTCGCTATGTTACCCGAGACAGATTTATTAAATACGTACTTAAATACGTAATAAATCGAATGTTTTTAAATTCTTAAGTTGATAATTAATGAAAATTGTATTCTATTTTTAATATTTTATTTTAAACCAAACATGTAATGCTTTGGGGTAAAACCTGTTAATTACTTGTTATTATGAAATAAATAAATACGTGTCTTATTAGAATATTTTTTAAGAAAAATAAAAATACTGCATTCACAGAGGTATACAATATACATCTATTTCAGATAAATGACGCTGGACTATTTGACGTAGAAAAAACTAAAGAGCATATCCAGAAATATTTATCAGACGCCGGTGATCAAGCTAAGGCCCAGGAAATCATCGGAAAATGTGTCTCAGGTATACAATATGTTTGTAATTTCATCATTTTCAAGGGATCTTCAAGTTGAAGGACTACTAATTACTACATATTTATAATACGAATAACACTTCCTACAATGATGAGCTAAAACTTTAAATACACACCCTTATTAATTAATACTTGCCTAATATAAATGCGGTTTATGGTATCCGTTTTTAGCGTTGACTAAGAGTTTTTTCATTTTTGTATGCTATTACATACGGAGTCTATTACGGCATACGGCATTGTCGGTCATTTACTAAAACTACCTTCATTTTAGTCTCTATATCTCTACTCAATCTTTATTAATTTCTGAACTTATTTAACAAATAGCTGCGCCCCGCGGTTTCACCCGCATGGTTTCGCTCCTGTTGGTTTTAGCGTGATGATGTATAGCCTATAGCCTTCCTGGATAAATGGGCTATCTAACACCGAAAGAATTTTTCAAATCGGACCAGTAGTTCTTGAGATTAGCGCGTTCAAACAAACAAACTATTTTGAAAGGATACTACAACATTGCTTAATCATTTAATTACAGTGAACGACAGCCCCGTCAGTGATAGCGATGGATGTGAACGATCAAAGATGTTGTTCGACTGCTTGATCCCCTTCAGGAAAGAGGTATGTGTTCAAATTACAAATCAATCAAAATCAAATCAAATTTATTTATTAAACATACTCGAATACAATTACAATGTATTACAATATACAATTAATTACAATATACAATTAATATTCATGTAAAAATATATAAATATAAAAAGGCTACTAAAACAATTTATACAAGCCAATGTTTCCCTAGCTAGGTTACTGGGCAACCTGTGTTTAGGAGAAACAGCTTGCCTCTAAAATAAATTCACAAAAAGCCTCTTAGCAAGTACTCAATTATAAACTAAAATTGGTTACAATAGAAAGTAAGAGAAAAAAAAATATGTATAAATTTAAGGTGTGTGTAAAGAGAATGCGGGTGTGCCGTATGAAACTGTATCGTATGACTGTATATATATTTGTGTGTGTATGTGTGTGTGTAAGTGTATGTGTGTATGTGTGTGTGTTTGTGTGTGTGTGTGTGTGTGTGTGTGTGTGCGTGAAATATTATATTGTATCTAAGCAAGAGTCACATTTACACTTAAGCCAGTATCTCAAGAAGTTGTTCTGTCTCGTCATAAGATTTTCCTAATAGAAAGACGCGTACGGATAATTTACATTTAGAATATGGTAAGGCATAGATGCTAAGACTATCATTAATTTTGTTATACAAATAGGGTCCGAGGAATTACGAAAGAGTTCTTTATATAATCATTTATTTTTCTTATAAATAATATTAACTAGTTATTAACGTAACTTATTCTAGAAGAACTTTGTTTTTTCACGTGGAATCTGTTAGTTCACACCATGTAGAACTTTTACCAATTAAAGAGTTTGCATACAAAACCACAATAAAACATCCGAATTACATAAATATCTGACAGATCATGTATATCAAATTTTAAATAATAACTTTAAAATAAAATAAGACTACAATATAATATATGATTTAATCAACCGATTTCTATTTGTTTCAGATCGACCCAACCCGTTAAACCAAAGATAACCTATTTGAGTAATGTACAGAATAGGTCCATTGATTTATTACCATTGTTAGTACATTGTTACCGGTTTTATGATATTCAATAAATAAAATATTATATTTATCATATATTTGTTTTATTTAAACTTTAGCGCTACCTACTTTTTTTTTGTATCTGGGTCAATTTTGGGAAGTTTTTCAATTTTACTTGAAATAATGTGAATGAATGTATACTAAAATAAATCAAAGTTCTAGAAAATACAAGGTGAAAGATTTCCATACGGGTTTAAAAAAAAGTCCAGCTTAAGATGAAATGTATTTATTAACCATTTTCCTACATACTACGAAATAATGATAACGATAAGCATGATATATTTTGAAAGAAGTAGTAACTAGCACGCAGATGATCTTATAGTTCCAAGCCAAACTGTAAAAAAAGGGCATATTATTAAGTGTCTGTTTGCCATAAATAAAATATATTGTACCTATGTTACGGCGTAAGAATATAAACAATTGGCATCTCTCTTTTATTCTTGAATTCTACATCATTTCAAAATAGCATTTAAAATTATTCTTATAAGAACTAATGAATATCACTTTAAAAATGTGTAAAGCCTTTCTCAGAAAAGGAAAAAAAAAGTTCTGTGTTCGTTCAGATTTATATACACTTTGAATTCAAATATATTATTAAAATATTCATTATTTCGATAAATAGTTTTTGAATACCCCACCCGCCTTTGAAAATCTCAAGGTTTTATTCTATTTTATTTGAAGTTATTTCTAATAAAAACTGATACCAATATTTGAATACTATTGCTCACTTACCTTAGAAGCATTTTCCACCATACACTTGTAGGATAGCATAGCGCGTTCACAGCCTTTTTCGCCGTCACTAACCGATTCGCTGTTGACTAAGAATAAATATTTTATTAATGCCATCTTAGAGAATGCCATTATTTATTCATAATTCAATTTTTTTTTCGATTTCATATACAACTGGGCAAGTTTTAAAAAAGTAAAAAAAAACAACAGCTTTTGAACGATATGATGTTCTTCAATTATCGTACCGATATTTTCATCCTTTAGTTTAACAAATGTATAGATACATATTTTAATAGTTGAAAATTTAAAAGAAAGAAGGTAATTTAAAAACTTACTATGTGAGCAGGAGTGGAGATAATCAGCGATAAGTTTCAGTTCTTCCTCATCATTGAACACCGTTTTCGCCATTTCCAGAGCAGTTTCCTTTTGAAGCATGCCTTTGTCGTCCATCTATAATAGAAGTAATATTTATTATTTGTCTATAAAAACCTTAAAACAATTTATAACGTGTACAATAACAACAATTACGATCGTATAATAAATATGTTTATAGTCTAGTACTACTAAAACATAAAGTTTTTTAATTTATTATCTTTTACTTTACCAGGAGACCACAGATAGTAAAGGCTTCGCTTTTGTTGGGAATTTTATGCAGTACAATCTCCAGTTAAAAGGTTTGACAAAAATCCAGAGTTAATAATATCTTATAATTAATTATAGGTACCTATTAATTATAAAAGTTTTATAATGTGTATCGAATAATTTTGTCTATTAGCCTTTTCTTGATACTTACAGTGCCAGTTTTCTTCAAAACACATGCGAGGAAACATGGCGCATTTTCTCCGGTGGGCAATTTCTTAGCTCTCAAGTTGCTAATATCATCCGTAGAAATCATGTTATCTTTAATACATTCAGCTCCAACTTTTTCAAAATGTGCATGTATCATTGCTTTTTGATCTTCTGTCATCGCCTGTGGATCAATAAATATAATACACTTTTAAGTTTTTTTTTTCATTTAAGCGATTTAGGAAACTTTTGCTTTCATAATAATTATATTACATTCACTTACTAGAATTTCTTGCGGCATTAAACTGATAACCGAAAAGCAGAAAATTATTGCTGATTTGTGAAACATATTTGGTTATGTGTGTTTATTTATAGAAAGGAATCTTTCACACTGATAAATTTTATCTGTCCTAGACAGATCTTAACTCCATAATATATAGCATTTTTCTGATAAGTCACCATAATTAATTAATGACTGTATTTGGTGAATTTCGGCTGACATTGAATATAACAAGTTCCGCAAATTACCAATTTGCGAGATTTCCTACAGAAAGGAAATTCTATGTAATTTGTTTATGACCAATCAGTACTACAATAGTAATTCGACAGATTTATCAATGCTAATTTCAGTAAGGATTCACATTAATGGCAAATAAAATATTTATATTATAAAAACGCATCAACGAATAATATGAAAGCAGTGAATATTACATACCTTTTTTTTAAGTGGGAAAATCTTGCATAGATACCCACGACCCTCGGGGAAGGAGCCGTGGGTTATTTCGGATTCTTACCGACTAAAACCCCACTGTATTCCGTGGAGCCGCTTTAATGATGGGACCGCGGGTATTGGTTGGAATTCTTCCGCGACCCTCTCAGCGAATATTACATACCTACCTATCTGATGATCTAACTATATGAATGCACAATGTACATTGGAAAACTGAAAAAAATAAGTGTAATTCAAAAATATATTGTTAAGATTTAAGAAGTAATTGTCTCTGCAATTTAATTGTCGCAAAGGCTCTTGCTTATAGATAATTTATTGTGTAGGTATACTTAGTGAATGTTTATAAGAATTTAATAGTTCTATTTTTTCGCATGTTCCCTGTCTACCAAAAATATATGTACATACAAAAAAACACCAATTTATTTTCAAATACTGACAAAATAGAGTTACAAAGTATTTTATTATTACTCAATTCTTTTGTGCAATTATGATAACAAATGCTAATAATATAGGCGCTATGTATTCAAATCTAGTACAATAAAACTTATTTTCAAATAATATAATATTATGTTGTTATAATGCGTTATTTCCTTTATATGATGCAAATGCATGTAAAAATCATTTGTAAAATATCACTTATGGGAGTATTAAAAGGAACTAAATTTCAATGAACTTTATATTTCATTCAACAGTTGTTATACAAATAATTATCACAAGTAGTAAGGTGTTATAAAAACATATTTTTTATGACAAATCACACATTTTCAGTTTTGCACGGTCAGTGAAAAGATAATCATGTTGTTAACGGCACTTTTTACAGTTGTATCGTTTAGTGTTTTAGTACAGGTAACCTTTTTTCAATCTTTGTTCCTTTTTTATATAGCTTTCTTTACGTTTTTCAACATATGTACTGTTTTACATGAGTATTCAATTTATATTTAATATTTATATTGATCCACTTGTTTCTTCGATAGGTCCGCTGTTACTTTGCTAATAATACAAAAAAGAAACTTTCTTAATAAACTAATGAGTAATTATTATTGTGTTCATATCTTAAAAATACTAGATGCAATTCACATTTTTATCTGTATTATTATTTTTTACAGAGCAATGACAAACTGGATGAGCTAAAACAACAATATTTACAAATGATCATGGATTGTTCTGCAGACACACCTTTGACCGAAACAGATATTGAACAGTTAAAAAATAAACAAATGCCAGACAAGGAATCAATCAAATGTCTCTTTGCGTGTGCTTATACTAAAGCAGGCATTGTAAGTAGGATGTAGACTTTTAAAATTTATTGCAATTTGTAAGCTATTAGCTACATAGTATTATGGCAGACAAAGCTCAAAACGACGGAGTTTATCAAGTCATAGAGTATTTTTATACTTTAGCATTAAAAATAATACTTGTCCGCCGACAAAGCCCAAAACGACGGAATTTATCACGTCATAGAGAATTTTTAATAAAGTAAACAAATTTATTTTCAACAATAAATCCTTAAACGTTTTGATAGTTAGAAAGAAGAAAGAAAGATAAATAACGATCAAGCTTTTTATTAGTATCCAAAGATTTTTCATTGCATTTTGTTTTCGCGCCGTGTAGATAGATAGAGCCGCCAAATAGGTGTTTCCAGTTATATCAAACACCTTAAAAACAGTTAGTCTTTTTTTTGTTTTCATATAATATAATATTACAAATCACGTCATTAATATTTTAGTATTAAAAATAATCTAGGTATCAGTTTCTACATGAGCTGCATCCAGTCAATATGTGATTACATAAAAACAAAACAAGGTCACGCAATTACTATGTTCACAGTCCCTGAACAAAGCCGATTAGGATTTCCACAAAATTATGTTTAACGACCGCGGATGCTTAATTTAGAGTTCCCTTTCAAAATTTCGAAACTTTTGAGCCTTTATATAAATCCTCTAAATGATGCTGATTTTTTGTATAAAAATTTTCAAAATTATGATAAATCTCTTGAATACTCTCATACTTATGTGGTAATATGATTTGGAATGTACAATATCTATAAGATAAGCGAATCTATAGCTCTATTTTTAATGATTTGATTGCTGTAGTATTTTTCACTCATCTTAGATATTCATTTTTGTCAACTAATGGAAATTTCTCGTTTAAGAATAAAGACTAAATACTGTAGAGACTTCCATGAGTAGCTGCATTAGGTGATATTTCTGCCCTTTTGTCCCTTTTCATAACAAGAATGTTTCATTTCAGATGAGTGAAGACGGATCTCTTTCTGTTGAAGGAACAAACAAACTTGCACAAACATACTTAGAAAATGATCCTGAGAGGCTAAAAAAAGCGGAGCAGCTGACGGAGGCTTGTAAATTTGGTAAGATGATTAAAAATTAGCATTAATTCTGTTTCGTACCGTAAAATACAGTTTTTTTTTCATATTAGTTCTTTTTACTTTTTTTAAAGAATGTTTGAATTAATTTGAGTGTTTTGTTTTAGTAAATGACGAAAATATAGATGGGAATATAGCATGCGAGAGAGCTGCTTTAATTTTCAAATGCACAGTGGATACGGCTGAAGAGGTATGTATTGAAAAAGTGTTAATAATTGAGAATTGTTCAATTACTTAGAAATATAGAATTATCATCTATTTTCATCAATTCAACAAATTTGATATTTATAAGATCAAGTACAAGTATTCCAACACAATTATGCTCTTTAAAATTAATGTTTTTTCTTTCCATTTCAGTTTGATTTCGTGTTTTAAAAGGAAGGAAGAATAGGTATTTGGTGATACTTAGTCCAAGATTTTTTTAATTTATATAATAAGTTTTTGTAAAAATGTGATATGAATAGATACTTGTATTGTCTACGAGAAAAAAATTGATATAAGAATCTTATTATGTTTGCAACTTATGATTGTCGCCACAGAATGCAAAGTTATTGATAGCATCGTATTGGTCATACATATTAAATTGGTTTTGTATTGTTAAATCATTCACAGTTCATGTACTTATTAAATATTAATAATATAAGATTTTAATTAGGTAAATAAAAATTTAATTTTCTAGATTCTGCATGTGTATGATAAATATTTCAAAGCGAACCCTAAAATTATATTGATTTAATCTAAATTTGGATGTAAAGAATACAATGAAAAAAATTATAATAGTATAATGAGATGGAAAACATTTAAGAAAATAAGTGTCCAATTCCAAAACTTATTGTGATTGTATCAAACCTTTTTATTTTTAATTATAACAATGTGATTTACTATTTAGAATTATATCAATTTAGATCATTTAAACGATATAGGTATTTGATATAAAAGTGACCGGTGATACTATTCTAATCTATTCTATAACGATGAATAATAAAGGTAGTTACGTTATTTGTTTTGTGTTTTATTTTGTTCTGCAAAATGGAAACGTTATGGGGGTAAGTTTATTGTATATGATCTCTATTCTCTATATATCTTAATGTTTCCTAAAATGATTTTGAATAATTTAGGAATTTATAAAGTATTGTATTACTACCATTTTGAATTAAAAATAGTTGCTGCTCTGTGTTAGATATATACTAATTAATTAATTATGCCATTGCAAGTTTAATAAGCAACATAATATATCGCTAAATATGTAGATATTTAGCAATGCAAATTGCAAAGACAGTCGTCACTAAGGTCGTCACTTGTACCTACTTATGTTTGACAAATAAGAATTTATGAATTGAATTGGAATGAAAAAAAACCGCATACCGCGTTCCCAGTATAAGACGTAAGCTTGTATCCCTGAAATCCCACAGGGATTAAAGCTATGTCTTATTCTGGGTCTTCAGAGGTTGAAATACCAAATTTTATGGTAATCGGTTCAGCAGATAGTATTTGCGTAAAAGAGTAACAAACATCCATCCTGAACAAACTTTCGCATTTATAATATAAGTAGGAATAGGTCGTAAGTCCAAGAGCCCACGGCGGCCTGACCTTCGTTATTTTATAAAAGCTGAAAGTTTTTCATAACATAGCACCTAAAATTTGTTAAAGCAAGAAGCTCAATTTTTTTTATATTTTCTTAGGGACACTATAGAAATCTAATCCATTGCCCACAACAAAAAACTTCATAATCGCTAGGCGCTCTTACCTATAAGAGACATACACAACACAGCAAAACTTCCATCTTTTAAAATAGACTAACAAGCATGAAGCAGCTCTTATAGATTATTTTTCTCATTTACAGGCGATGACAGATGAAGAAGCAAAAGCAGATTTTGCGAAGGCGATAATGGCATGTGCTAAAGACGCGTCCGTAGATATGAGCGATATTATGTCTTTAGCCAGTCTGATTGTACCGACAGATAATAAAGTGAAATGTGTTCTCGCTTGCGCATATCGGAAGAAAGGATCGGTAATTAATACCTAATATTCTAATGATTATTTTAAATAACACATGAAATATGCTCATTGGCTTGATGATTTGTGTTAAAAAAATTCCAGGGTTTTCAATTTTAATGATTCCTTGTCAGTTGTCATACATAAAAAATCAAAAAATAATATTCTATCACTGACAATAATACTACCAAATGGGTATAACATTTTTAAAAGGTACTAGCATTAGATTCATTTGCCTGGCAATCCTTTAAATCCCCATCCAAGTACTAACCTAATTTTTTTGTAGTCTGTACCCAACGTTGCTAAACCTAGTTTAAAGACCCTTCTTAGGTACCTACCTCCTTTCAAAAAAGGTGATAATGAAAGTTATTTTGCAGCTGAATGCTCAAGGCATGTATGACATCGACGGGGCATATGCGCTAGCTGAAACCATGATGAAAGGCGATGAAGTGCGAATAAAAAAAGGAAAGGAATTAGCAGATGTTTGCGCCGCTGGTATGCAAAATGATAAAATGATTGAGGATATTCTTATATTAAATACCAACTAAGTATTTCTACATTTTTAATTATTTCAGTTAACGATGAGAAAGTGAGTGACGGAGAAAAGGGGTGCGACAGAGCTGCATTGATGTTCAAATGTGGTATTAAAAATGCTGCTAAGGTTTGTATTTTATAAGGTAGTTGTTAGAACTTTCAGCTGTTTGACAATATGGTATACATACCTACCAATATATTATCAGTAAACTTAATTAATTGTAAACTTTAATGCATTTAAAAAATTGATTAAGGAAACTTAGCTAATCAAAATGTGTTCGGTCGCTTTCGTATTTCGTAACAAACATCCTCCAAACCTTCAAAATCCGGTATTTATAAAAAATAAAATTCTAGATTCAATATAAAATAGCTAAATTGAATTTTCCCTTTTCAGTATGGCTTCAAATTATAACCAGCTAATAGCTATACCCACCATGTCCAGTGATGCTCCACTATGAATAAAGATTAAAGATGATTAATAAAGTTTTCATGAAATAAAAACGCTGTGTTTTTAATGGTTTGCCTGTTTTAATAATCTACAATCTTATGCCTAATAACCTATAAAAAAAGTTGGTACACAAGGATGATAAAATATATACAATAATATGTGAGATTAAAATAATCGTGTATATTTCATAAAATGCAAATGTAGCATATTCTTTTACAAATATTTATCCCAGTAAAATTATATTACTGGTAAAATTCTGAGTCCTTCAAAATTTAGAAATTAACAATTATCTCACACAACTTTAGTACACGATATGAGGATATTTTTACACAAAGTAATAAAAATATTCTAGACAGAATTCAGTTATTTTTCATATCTTATTAAAGCGCCATCTTCAAGTTAATATGAGAACTAGAATACTCATCAATATAAAGTTGAGGATATAGTTCAAAACTTTTCACATAGATGGCGTTGAACTAAAATACAAATTGTGGCAAATAAGAAAAATAAAAATTATAAAATGAGGAATGAGCTCGTAAATTATTATAAGTAAATATTTTAAAAATTAATATACATTATACAAGAAAGAATATATAAATACCATTATAAATACATATTACATATTATGAACAACAAAAAAAAATAGAAATGAAATATGTATAATCTGTGAGATTTTATTTTAATTATTCATTTTTAAATATAGAATGAAAAAGAACCCTCAGCACACCCTCAACTATTTGTTGACGTGTGTGTAGGCTAGCCCGTAGCCGTGCGTCGGCACGTGCTCTTCACAGCCACACTGCACACAGCTCACAAGCTCAGAGCGAGTTTTTCAACACCCCTGCGCACACGCACACAGCGAAAGGTCAATAGTTAACCAACTTCATTCAAAGCAGTTTCTCGACCGGCTGACTTGATAACTTACTTCACTCGTCGTTTAGTCGGTCCCATTGATGACGTTTAGTGCAAACAATTGATCGTTTACAGTTTTGTTTTGTCAATAACTGTTGTGTTGCTTACGAGCAGATGTAGTTGTGTTTAATTTGTATTGGTTCGATCGGACCGGTATCGATTGTTGTTTAGTGAAATTGTGAGTGTTTTGTGAACTGTAGTGCCCTTTATTCGTGATATTTAAATAGGTGAGTGTCTGAAAATTTTCCAATAACAAATGAAATAGTAGTTTTATTGAATGAAAGGACAAATACATAGAAATTAGTAATTACTGATCTAGGAATTAAAACCTATTAATAAAAGTAAACCGGACAATCAAGTTAGTAATATTATCTTAATACCTAATCATCTGTATTTTCTGTCTGTATTTTGATATAGTTTTCGTCAATTTCTTCATTACTCATCGATTTTGTGTTGACGTCAAACGTAGAATGTTTTCTCTTATTTGGTAAGAGTTTATTTCTATTTTTTAATTGTGTCGAATCGTGACATTTGTTTCTTATTTCGGCTTTATTCTGTGTGTCATCTTCTGACCATGGTAGATCTAAGTCTGGACCAGTGATTTCTTCAGTATCTCGTCTTCTTCGTTTCCCAGTAGCAACTCCCAGTTGAAGTAGAATAGGGTTTGATACTAGAGCAGCTGCAGCTCCTAAGAGAGCGATACCGGCAATAGGCCATAACACTGCTTTCGCTGCTAATGCCTAAAACAATCATTAATTGTTTTTAATTACAATGTAATTACAAATCAGCATGAATGGGAAATCTTATAAGAAATATAAGCTACCTACCTACCTACTTCTCTTTACGTTTATGTTATGTGCGATTGGTTACCATGCCAAGTTACTAGTTATTAGGTATTATGTGGTTTGTTTTGGTTTAATTTTTGTTGAATTTTTCAAAATTACAATCTACATAGGTACGGTCTACTTATTGACGTAAAGATGAAATTTCATACTGAAATTTCATGTTATTTAAATACCTACGCGAGATAAAATCATCGAATTTGTTCGAGTTTTAAATTATTTAACTTTGAACATGTAACAAAACACGTGTAGACAACATAGGTACCTACCTACCTACTTAGCGATAATAAAATAAATTATTTAAAAGATTTGTTCATATTACATGTGCGTGCTCCATAAGCGATTTATTTTATAACTTCCTGTAAAATAAACTGTAGGTAATGCTATTCTACATTACATCGCAAAAAAATTAATGTAGGTATCCATTTGTATTCGGGCGATTACATTTAATATAATTTGCATTACAAAACGTTCGATTTTATTATTATAATTCTAGCGCTATCGGCTATATTTTTTCTACCGGCGTATCAAGGTGTTATTACATGTTAACAGAGTACGTGAGATATGCATTGTACTTCTAAACAATTGAGTTGATATTATAGCATTATGTACTTCGATGTATTGGTTTCATATTTTATCAACTAGGTAGGTATATGTTGCAGATGTATTTCTATACCTACCTATAAGTTGGAATCTGCGGCTTCTTCCTTGATGGTTGATTAAGATTTTTTGTAGCCCTTTTTAACGTCAGCTATTCATCCTTTTAAATACACAGATAATATTATAATACTCTTCTAATATGATAATATCATTAAGTACCGTGAAAATAGATTTAGGTAGGTACCTACGTGTTTTAGAGATAGACTCTGTGGATAAACTATTGACTTACCAATGTTGTAATAGGTAAATACATAGTGACCGTGAATATTTTTTACATATAATTTTAACAATTCCAACTCCTGTCGTCCGTGAAACTTACTATAGAAACAGAAAAAGAATACGCACATGATTGTAATGCTTGTGGTGCTCCAAATGATGTGGTTCATGCCCATGATGATGATCATAGCCATGGCTATGGTGGAACGAATGATCATATGACGGTAAGTGATATTCGTGTTCATAGCCGTAGTAGGGAATTTCTTCGTAATCATGGCCTCTGTAACCTAGATAATTTAGAAGTACGTTTTTAATTGATTTTGAAGTGTAATCGGATATTTTATGCTTACTTTATAGTTTATTGAAAAATGTAGTGCTTACAAATGAAATAATTAGTTTGGTTTTATGTTAAAATAGTGATTTTTTTACGTTTTGAATGAGAACTAACAAAAACATTGAGATACATGCACAAGTAGTACCTAATATATCTTTATTGAAAATATCAATGAAAAGTATGTGGTACATAAATATATTATTTTGTGATGCTAAGTTTATTGAACAATAACTGGTCAATTTCTCTTCTCTTTGTGTAAATTGATGACGAAAGCGATATGTATGCCTCAGACCTACCTTGATGGTCGTGGCCGTGGGGAAACCCTCTACTATAGTCTGAACTCGATACATCATTATCAGGTGTGTTCTGCAAATTGAGACGATGAGTAATAGTAAGCCTTTTTAGTTATGATAGTCTTGAGACTACCATAAAACTAAAAAGGCTTAAGTACATAAAATATAAAGTATCACATTGTCCTGAGATGACTACTACATTTTATTGAGATGACAAGAAAAATACTTAATAACCACCTGGACATTCGTAAGACATATTTTTCAAACTCATAAGGGCACATTAAAACATATAGAACATCCAATGCATAGACTGTAGAACAAATTAAAATCCATGATCAATTACACCGGAGAGCGAAAGATAAAATTAATTAAAGTAACATCGTGACCAAGTATGAATGAAAAGCGATCGTTGTCTTAACTTTAATTTGTGTCGAGTCTTTTTCTTTAGTTGAAATAATTAAATTCAATTAGACCGATGTCAAGTCATGCTTGAATGCTTTGAGTCTGGGCACTGCCCTTTTTTTCACACGGCCCTTAATGTTTCTCTTCCGATTGAAGCTCTTATGTTATAATGGAATAAAATAGATCTTCAACAGTTTCATTGAGTGCATTTAATTCACGGGCGACCTAGGTAGGAACATGAAGCATGAATTTCACTTATTTTATTTATTGATTTACATTATTTATAAATAATTTAGTGATCGTCATTTAAAAGCCTTTAAAAGCTTATATTTATGCATCCTCTTGCGGCATCGAGGCAGTAATTATGAATGCCATCTTCAAAATTAAACTAAAAATTATCATAGTCTATAGTCATCATTCAAATAAATACCACAGAATACTAAATACGAAAAAAATTGTATTTTACGAACTTTCTGCAAAATGAGGAACAGCTATAGTTATTCATCAAATTAATTGTCGCGGTTACATACACGTTATATCAGCTCTAAAGATTTACATGGAAAAGAAAGATTCACATCTCTATGCATTTCACATTCCGCTTCCAGAAGTGTGTGAGTCACGCGAGGTGTAATTTTTTCTATCCCATTTGTACAAGTTATTACCAAGAATGGGCTTCGCATCGCCTTCTTTCTGATTTATTCACGTGTTTTATCTTTAGAAATGAAACTTTGAAAGTGTTCGATAAGATTTTATTATTTTTATTGCGGTCGATTACATATTGATATTATCATTGGTTAATAATTATTATAGAGAGTATCAGATCCGTACTTTGGTTTGATATAATTTATAAAAAACTGTAAGATATGGTTTGTTAGGATTACCGGATACGTGTAATTCCATTCCTCTTACCTTGAGTACCTGTGACGATACCCTCACCTGTCCTTCACAAGGACTGCGTGTGGGAAAGCGGTAACACCACAATAAAATTAGAGTCGTCATGGGAGAAAAAGCACTCGCTATGCCGATATCATTCGAAAGCAAACTACATATCCCATAGTCCATACAATGAAGAACATTTCAGCCAATGCTGGGAATTGTATTTTATCGTTCTAATTGATATGTGGTAAAAAATAAATGTAAATGAGTATCGGCTACTGACTCACGTTTCCGTTCTGACAAGTTATCAAGAATGTGGGCCACGCTAGCGATATTCCCACCAATGGCTCACATTTCCACATTTTAACTTCATGGCGCAGTTTGAATCGTTGCAATTTTAATTGCTCTAAACCTACGCTATAATTTGTTCAGATATAATCGAGCTGTCAGATTATGCAGGACTAATTGTAGGGTCTAGGCGCGTACGTGTTTAGATGAAATACTTCTTAATAAATTTATTAATATTTTGAGTCGTTCGTGAGTTATGAACTTTGAGGTTGGTTATTGTGTTATTGCTAAGTACATATAACAAAATAAGTAAGATACTAAATTTGTACACTTCAAAGTAGCATATCTTCAAAAACATACCTTAAATCTTACAAGATTATGAACGGGACCGAAATTAGTGTTTTTGCCAATCCCGTCCTTAAGTAGCGTCTTAACATTTGTAGAATTCTGGAATATAACAGAATTATTATACAAAATGATGTTTCAAACAAAATCCCCAGGAATATAACTTACAATTTCATCCTCCTTCAAAGAAAATTCCCTGACGTGTTCGTTGAAATTGGAATTCGTAATGGGATTACATCCAACGAGATTCGAGATGGTCACTAAAATAATCCCGGATAGAATAAATAATATATGAAATCGTACACACGTAGAACACCGCATATTCATGTCACTACACCCACACAAGAATAATCAGAATCTCATGGTATATTAAGATGGTGACAGGCGATGCGGTATACTTTATAAAATTGCATTTGAGGAGGGGTTTGGATGACAATTCGTTAGAGACAATGGTCTCCGAGGTGGTCACACTTAGTTGACTGTATTGCGTAGCAATTTCATTGTATCTGGTAATAAAATGGAAATGTTGCAAATTGGTACACCGCGGGATGCACACCGCTATTGACGGCGTCCGCTCAACAAAACTTAGCATAGCTACAGAATAATTGGCAAGACATCTCACAAATTAATAAAATACAAACTATTAGACAACTTTGTTCGTAATAGACTGTGCGGTTCGGTGTAAATTTAATCTTAAGTATCTCATCTTGCGGTGCCTCATCACTCATGATGATAAATTTTGTATTGAGTGGTCAAATGTCAATTGAATCCTTCTGTATACAGAACTAATGTGTATTTTGAACAAGTTAAACTATGCAAAAGACAAAGTATTCCTTAAATTATAGTTAAAAGGTACAAAAACACATTTTATAAATCTATATATGTATGAAATTGAATATGTTACAAATGGATATATTCTACCTATGCGTAAACAGCCTGTTTTATTGGTTTAAATTATTTATTTCGTTGCAACAGATTTACGTTTGCCACCTCGATATATCAGCAACCCACCAATAAAATTCAATTGCCAAAGATATAAAGTTTAACGTTCTCACTTTTGTTTATATTTCACACCTAATATGTACATAAGTATGGTAGTTTAGAATATTAAAATAAATACTAATTATAATATGCGTTGGTGTTTATAGTCGTATTAAAAAAAGTGTGATGTATGTTATGATTCTTTGACATTTACGATGCTGAACTCTGCCAAAGAATTTGAGTAAAACAAAATTAATATTAGTTCGTCACCAGTAATTCTTCAGTTGAAGTGTGAAAAAATATATCGATTAAATTTATACTTGTGTTAATAAATGAAAGGATTTATATCGTATAAATACGTTTCAAAATGTTCACTTAAACACTTACCTCTTCCAGTAAAACTTGTACTTCAGTCTTTAAAATTTCAGAGACCGCCTCGCCGATACGTTTCCTCCCCTTTTATTTTACGATCTTAAATTCTTCACGGAACATAGGTAAAAAAAGTATTTGGGCCCATTACAATGGTGCGTCTTAGAAAACGTTGATATTGGATGAGGGTAGATAGCAATAAAGGTGGGATTAATGGCCATAATGAATATAAGCTGTATATCGCGGTTGTTGAAGGAAATGGAGATAGTTTTGTTATTACTATAATTTATAGAAATAATAATAAAAATATTTATAATGAGTGGGAAAGTACCGTATTAAATTATTGTACAGAAATATCTGATTAACTATGCCTTATGCTTGACAGAAAGCCAAAAAGTGTCTACCATAGACTAAAAAAGATTGTGAATAAAAATACAGTAATTAAAAACATAACGGAGAAACCGTATTCTGTTTTTTTTCTATATAGTTTGGCGTAGCTTAGGTACAAGAATTTTGGTTTTATTTGAACGTACGAGTTTTCAATTTATTGTTTAATTTTTGTTTTGCTGTTTTACCTATGTAAGGTAAGGGTTTAAGCTCTTTGCAGTTACTTTTAATATTTTATTTTACTGTACTAGGTACTAGGTACCTTTCATTTACTGCGTTATCTCACTCACTACCTGCAGACCTTTTTTGGTATTCCATGTCTCATACAAAACGAAAAACCATGTACTTTAAATCAAATTCAAAGCTTCGAAAGGTGAACATCGATCAACGTCCCGAACTATCAAATCGAGTGTCGGAGGTAAAGCAGAGGCGTCACCTGAGATAGATCGTGCCCTAATCTAGTATCAATTGAGATGAGATTTGTTATTGCATTACGTGACTTTGAGTGATGCTTAGAGAAATTAACGATCGCTTGAGATATGTTCGTTTGATATTGTGTGATGGATAGCTGGTGTTAGTTAGTGCTAGATACGGTGACGTATGGAATTAATATACGTGGAACTTGTCACGTATAGTCAAAGGGCCTTATGGTTACAACGAAGGCGCATCGAGAATTTGATATATATTTCGGGCAAATTATGGATGTTTTCATGTTAGTATCTTTAATAAGAATAACTAATCGTTTGATTCAGTTCACTGTGAAGTAAATTGCATAAATATAGCACGTATTATTTTAACAACCACATTAAATTGATTACACGGTAATTTGTTTGTGTTCTTAAAAAATAAAAGCAGAATCGAATACAAAATAATGAGTGCTTTATGAACTAATCACAGTATTTTTTCTTATTGGAAAAGTAGACTGAAGACCCGTCAGTCTCCATTGTTATGAATGGCGCACCTTTATTTGCCGTAACCTCTATTTCTTCCATTGTGAAAGCAAAGCGAGGCCGAGTCACTAGTGTTCAATAAGAGCCCTGAAAGCCTCAATGGGCTGCATGTCTTAGATGAGGGAACTCGTATGAAAAACATAATGTCCCAACATTAATGCATCTGAATATGCGAAGGGGTGCAAACGTGGAGACGCCGAGATTTAAAATAGAAATGTGGGGTGATTCCGAGACGACATGACGTATGAATGGAAATACTTCTATTAATGTAAAAGTTTATAGAAAGGCTTCTCCATTCAGGTATGCTTTAAGTTTTCTTGGTTGAATTGAATGTGACTTTATGACTCTTTAAAACTTTTTGGAGATGTTTATTAATTTTCTGAAGTCTTTTATTATTGAGGTGTACCTATAATTTAATAATAAAATAATTTCTTTTCAAGCATTTGTTGTAAAAACTTAAAAAGTACCTGAATAAGTTAAGAATTGCTCTTTTAAAGGTGCTAGATTATTTTTATCATCGTAATGTATGATTTACTGTAATAAATGCGTTGTTTTTTATTCCATGCCACCGGTAAATAAATTTAAAATATATGGTGTATGAGACATTGATTTTCGTTTAATATTCAGACTTTATTAAATTTTAAACTACCAGCTTCCAACTAAAATACAGAGGCAAATTTGAACGCAAACAAATTACGCATGCAAAATTATTTAACACGGCGTAAAAACGTTTTGAACCGCTACGTACATATTGCAAAACCGAAAAAGGAAAGCCGGTGGTTGCAGAAAAATTACACTCGTTAGAGTTCGAGGAATTGGCGTTAATAAAAAAACGTGTAATTCGGATACCGAGGGCGTTGACAAATGAGGCTGGGGCTAATGAGCCAGGCTGTTTCACCTGTCGACAGAGTGGAACGGATCCGCCGTGTAACCAATTTTTGGATTTAAGTAATAGAAAACAAACTGAATGTTTGTTTCTTTTTGAGTGACATGTTTTCTTAGAAATATAATATACTCACTGTGTTAACACGGATGGTGTACCTAATATAATTTTGAATGATAGCGTAAAAATTTAAAATACAGATACACTAATATATGTTTTTAGTTTTTAGTTTTTTACCATTGAATAATTTAGTGTAATTGGTTTGTCCTGCAGATGTTTCGATCCTACAATCTTACTTAAAATATTGTATTTTTCCTTTCTTTTCAAAAACCTTGAAACCATTTTTATCACAATTCGTTTCAATCTCAACTTCTAATTCTAGTCCTAGTATACTGCATTAAAATTTCAAACTTGCAATTTCCATTCGGCATACATAATCAAATATGACAGTAGAAAATATACGAACAGTTTTATCCCCAAGCCCCTCTGGTAGACATTAAATCACTGTCTGCACCGCGCATAGGTATTGCAGAATCCGAATAAATCGCAAACGCAAAATGACACCCGGACAATCCTTTAATCCTCACCTCGGACCAGACGCGGGATTTGCAGAGGCGCTAAGATGATATTTATGAAGGCTTTTGCATGTGCACTGTGCAGGCCAGACGTGCTAATGAACGCGTTAGATAGCTCAGCATATTTGGACTTTACGCGGTAAGCTGCGTTAATACGAGGTAATTGGTGCGTTCTGGAACGTCGGAATACATGTTGCTCTTTTCATTTGAGTAAAATAGCACCTATTATATAAATAGCAGTACTTGCAAAACGTAGATGCTGCAAAAAGGTTTGATGAATCTTATTGATAGCAATGTTATCTGTTGTTCTTTCCTCTTTAAAATTCACATAGTACTAGGCATAATAAAGCATTATAAAAAGTCCTTTAAAATCGTATGAATTGTTTATAAGCTATGAGCCAGTATCACTTAATTGTTCATGCAAAAACGCTGTTAATTAAAAGTAATTCGAACAATAGTTCAATTTTAGCTGCACCACAATACACGTTTAATTTGCAAAGCGATGTGGGATCATTCAGTGTATTATATTGAAATCGGCACGTTCCGCCCTCGCTACCTATGAACAAATCCTGCGGTATTCATTTTGGGCAGGTGTTTGGTTCCGACGTTTGTATTAATTTGTATCGCAAATTGTTCAATCGTACTGATATATTTTGGTCGTATTCAATGTTTGGGCTTTACATCGTGCGTATATGAGTGGATGATGAATGTGATGTGGTTTTAATTTATTTTCAGAGATATTTTATACGGCGGTTTTTACTATGCAAATCGTCTATATGATTGACTTTTTTAATTTAGTTTTAATTTTTCTTGCAATACATCTTGCTCTGGCTTATACTCGTAGTTAACTACTCGTAAATCGTAATATAATAATATTTTCAATGTATTATGTTTTTTATTATGTTTTTATTAATATTAATGTATCAATAACAAAGCTAAACGAACCAGATAGCTTTATGAGGAATAATTAATGATTTATGAGGAAATAATTAAGCTTTAATAAATAACATCGAAAATTTCAGACATATCATGATACTAATTAAATTTAAATTTCAGCGCCGTTATACAACCCTAAAATGTACATATTTGTCGAGAGGAATACGTAAGATTTTATAATACGTAATTAAATGATTATTCAAATGTTATATATGTGATAATTCATTATACTTACATCAAATTTAAGTTATAAGATAACTTTGTTCAGGTTAACGGTTTTTCAGTACAATTTTCCCATTTGCCAGTTTAATGTTTGGAAAAAATGATAGTATGAATTAAGTTGTCTTTTGATCACTTCTTTGGAAAGCGATGAACCAGCAACCAAATAAAGAAGACAACACGATATTGAAATCACTAAAAACGTTATATTTGTATGTGCCAAAAATTGTTTATACAAAATATAAAATTTGAACCAATTGAAATTGAGCATTAGCTACGTGACCAAAGTTAAGTAGCTTCGTATAATAAACGCTCATCTCTTGAAAGCTTCCATCCCTTTATGTAAATCGTCGATGTTTATGGTGAGACTACATAATTCACGCGTACATACCCTACCCTTTTTGTAAATGACACTTATTTTTGGTAAGGAAATTGCGTACTGCTAACTAGAATGCTTAAGCGAGAGCAATTTGTTTATTGTGTGGAGGGGCGTTCAGCCATCACGATTATGGAAATATTTGTATGTGTGATGTGGTTTGAAATGCGCTTTTAAAATATTAAAATTGATTTTAATAATTTTAATAAGCAATGATGCATGACATGTATTTTACGCATTTTAGTTGAGTAAGAGTCGAGATGATGTATTGCAATTTATTCAAATGTTTTATCTATGTTATACAAATGGGTATTTTTTTTTTAAATCTTCAAAGTTATTATTTTGAGCACGTTAGGTTTAGCATAAGGTGTTTCATAGTAATATCAGTCAGGAATGATGGAAACTATAATCTCTTAACGGATCTAGGACCTTTTTATTATTAATTGTGAACCACCATGCTTTATTTATTTATTCAACGATAGCTGTAATATAAATTACAAGTAAAATTTCAACAGCATCTTAGGTCAGTTTATTTGATCTCGCGTCTTTTGTTTACGGGAAGTGTAATTTTAGATTCTTTAAGAAACCATAAATAATACAAAGGAATACGGAAGTTGATATCCGTTTATTTCAAAACAAGTGTGGGTGGTGTTATTTTAATCCTGGCAATATTGTAGGTGAACTTATTGGGCTAGTTTTCTAATTATGAAATACCGTTGTAGGGTTAATTCATCTGTCTCTTTCTTTTGTTATGAATGGTATGCGATAGCTATATTATGTTTACTTTTATTAATAACAAACAATATTTAAGAGATAGGTTTTATATGATGAATATTTGAAAATGGAATTAAGCTTCAAAGATTGTTTATTTTTCTTTCTTCTCAAAACATTTAAACTTGGAATTGTATAGATTCCATTGCAGTCGGTATTTATTATTGTGAGTGAGTAGGTAGACATTTGATTCGACAATGATTCTAGGTTTGGAAGCACCTAGTAAAATGACAAAATAAGGATATATTATTATTAATACTTATTGTTCAAAGGTAATGTATGTTCCTTTTGCAATATTCGATGTATTAAAGAACACTTTGATAAAACCACACGATATACTTACATTTTGTTACCTGCAGTAATTGTACATATTTATTTTTGTTTCAGAGTGCAAAATGTCAAATATTTGTCAACGGTACATACGAAGGCACTGCGAGGAAAGGAATGGAGGATCCTACATGAAGGTACAAATACATTTTTTTATTAAATTACGTTTTATTTAGTCCTTAAGAAATATAAAATAGATTGTGAATTGTCAAATTGTTGCCAGATATTCAAAAATTGGCCATAATATTATAATCTGAAAATAATTATAAAGGAAATTGAGACGGGATAATAAGTATATTTTACAAATTTCATTCAGATGCACTATAACTTTGTTCTATAAAATATTTTGTCTTTAAGTGCTATAGAACATCAGACGTTTCATTAGGTAAATGCGTTTTATTTGTACCTAAGTTATATTTCTAAATATCTTAACTACTTTTATAAATATCATTACTGGGATAAGTCTAGCTAATAAAATGTAATTCAAATGTTTAGTTGCATAATTTCGCTATTACATTTATCTGGGAAATAGACTATTGCGTGTTTGCACGCATTAAGCTTTATTAATGTTCTTGCGTATGGTTATTTATTAACACGCTTATCCGAGGAAAATGAAAATAATAATGAATCTTCTTTGAATAATGAAAAGCAGTTTAACAGCACATTTGCTTGACTTGCTTTCTGAATAAAGTTATAAACCTGTAATTCATAAATTCCAATCTTTGCTATGGTTGTCTATCTTTGAGTATTTTGTCAATATCTCGTTATTATTCGCAAAAGTTATTTTCTTTTTTTTCTAACTAATAGGTATATTAAGTTGGAATATATGTAAACAATATTAATGAAAGTTGAAACTATCTAAGTAGGAATAAGCTGAAACTTTAGTTGTATTCATGATCATAACGGGTTTCTAGCATATTATATATTTATTGATTACATAGTACGTAAATAGCTATTATAAAACAGTATTCCATTTAGGTATTTTACAACGCTGAAGACAAAAATATTACCCTGATTAAGTGAATATTTTAGTCCTTTAGTAAAGACCAATGAGGGCTTTAAATTGAGAGTGCGTTTGACATTCTCATTTCCTGCCTTGTGTGGTCCGGTTTGTGGTCATACGCGTTTAGAAATCACAGTAATGAACTCTCGATAACAGATTATTCTGGAAAATGGAATGACAAGGGTTAACTTTAAATTTATGCTCTTATTTAAGCATGCAATTTTAGTTGAGTATTAATACAAAGCACATTTACTGAAGCACATTTACTGAAGAACCTGAGTTCAGTGTTATTTATTTCATGTTGTTTAAAAATGTGATATGATGCCGTATATAAGTTAATCTTACCTACCTACTATAGGTACTCAAAAATGAGTTTCCTATAGTGAAAAACGTCTATTTAATGTAACAATAAGATTCAATATTGCTTGAAAAATAGATCTTCCAAATAAAACTGCAGTTTCAAGTTAAATTGTAAAATTTTTTTCATCAATTCTATTTAACAACGCCTGGCATTTTATAAAAGCAAATATTTATGTAAACATTTTGTGAATAGAAAAGTAGACTTTGTTCCTTATCGTTCAAACTTGTTTCCATTCACAAGTAAATGTTTATTTCATACTAATTTTCACAAACAACTATTACTGCAAAGAACGCGTGGCGCCGCTTTGTGGTTGGGAAGGAAATTGAATATCGTATCGAGAGCGGGCGGTTCTAACGCCTTTGTTTATGACCGTCTATTGCCGGCGACTGGCCTGTGGTGATTAGTTTTCAATAATTTTACGAATAAGTATTTGGTCTCTGGCGTTGTGAATATGTTTCTATTTCGATGAGTAAAACATATTTTGAAGTGCTGTAACGCTACAGAAAATATTTATATTTAATGCATACTTAGAGCAAAACGAAATTTTGTTTGTTAGTTTGTTTAATGTTTTAAAATTTTAATTCTGAAATAAACGTTTATATCGGGTTAACATAAGATATAACTTAGTTGTTTAGTGGTCAAACCGCACACAGCACTGCTCTTCTGTGGCTTTTTCATGTCAAACACTTTCAATTTTTCAGTAAAATTGTTGTAGTAGTTGCGGGTAGACAGTATACTTGATTCTTTAATTCTCTTACAGATTGATATCTCATCATGTTTCTAATTTCTTTGTTACAAAGAAAATAATGTTATAGTGAGTAGGTATATCAATATTCTCATTATAAAAACAGCCGTTGTACGTTGCAAAATAAAAATAAAAAAATTGCCAACATCAAACGACTTCCATGAAAGTCTTTGAAAGTAAAAAAGTCCCCAGCTCGGCCTGCGAAGCCTCAAAATCATCAACACCGTTAATTAGAATAGTCGCCCGTTTGTTTGTCGAGAAAATTGTTCCAGTCAGTACTTAATGGACAATTTCGACGACTGTAAGTCAAAGTTTTAATGATCATTTTGAAACTTGGAACGCTTTTAAACTTTAACTTTATTGGATTCTTGAGAATCTTTGAAAGTTTCTATTGACTTATATTAGCTTATTATTTGAAACAATTATTTTTGATATCAGATTAGAAGGAAGTGTTTGTGTCCTTGATATATATCGTTTTTTAATTAAATATATTTAGAATATTCGGTTTCAGTCATATAACTCTTAAAAGTAGACTTAAATATTATATAACAATTGCCTTAATTAATAAACCCGACAATACAATGCATATTGAGTTATATGCAAAGACGAATGTAAAGAGCAAGCAGAAATAAACAATCTAGACAAATGCTATTGGGAAATTCAGAAAATCCCTCGTAATTAGAAAAAAATACATTGTTTTCCGTTCGTGGAGTTTCTACCAGACGATCCATACAACTTTCTTAATTTATACTGTAACAATGTTTGAAACATTTTGTTTTGACTGCTGTATTGTTTATTACTGTTTGTTGAAGGGTTAAGCTGCATTTACTTTTAATCCTATTAAGCTTATTAAAAGGGAAAATTATTGTATTAAGTTAGCTTGAGAGATGTACATATAAAATCTTAAAATTGATACTAAAATATTTCAAAATTATCACGTATGAATAAATCGGTTTCAAAATGACAAAAAACGTAAAAAAATTACTTCTGAAAAAAAGGGTTTATTTTTTTGAAAAGATTCGTTTAATATTATTCTGTAAAACTTACGAGTATTAATCAAGTACAAAAAGTCAGTTTGTATTAAAATAATATCCGTATTTCTGGGACAAAGATTTCTTAGCGGATTACATTGCGGAGCTCAAGAATAGATTAATGTCATTCGTTTCCATCGATCTCACAATGGCTTGTTATGAGATATCTTTACTGATGGGAATTATATATCACCATAGGAATGATTGTGTCGAGTAATACCATTGTTTGTATCGTGACGGTTTGAAAATTATAGTTCGTATTCTATTGTAGTATGTTGGATTAAATATGTTGTTTCTCTATATTATTTTCATTGTTTGTTAAATTATCACAATGTTTGCGAATAGTGGAGTTATTTTTAGTTTCTACCTCTGAAATATTTGTTATTTTCGAATATAGGTACGAGTGTAGGTACTTCCTAAAAATACGAGCGTAGGTTTAGAATATGTAGGTATGAATGCATTTGTTATAATTAAGTATTAAAAATCTGAATTGTATTTTGATTTTAATAACAGTAATAATTTATTGTGCAAATATGAAAGAGATATTTGATGAAAACGACGCATTTTCACAGCTGTAACGAAAAACATTATTCATAATGCGACGCGCGGGGTGTTGAGCTGAGACCCGGGGGAGAGCGGTTTAATGTCAAACTTTGCATATAGTATGTTAATACCTGACAGATGAAACATATACTATGTTGTTTTAGCTCATATAGGTTAATTTAATAAAGAACCGAGACAGTGATGTCTCTTAAACAAATAGGAAAGATAGATGTTTGTTGTGATATTGTCTGACTAAATTGTTATTTATTTCCAAATCAAAACATAGTTATATGAGGGTGAATAAATCTCATTAGAAAAATAAATAAATCCATTGGTTACTTTTATAGACTAAACAGTTTTCATAAAATGAGTTTATATTTAAAAGCTAAATCGAATGAATTTTTTTTTGGAAAAATTTAAAATATTGTCAATCTATCTTCATGTTTTGCTTATACCGCGAACATGAAATATCTGAATCTCATAACATTAAATTTTGAAAAGAAATAATAAGTTGAGCGGCGTCCCCGCTCGGGGCATTACGGGACACTTCCAAACAATTAGAGCTGCCTCGTTAGCTTTATGAGATACTCGAGTTCAGTATGAAGACGTAATTTAGTGTTTAAAAGTTTACTTCATAGTAATAATGTGAGACAAAGTTAATTTAATTTTAGTGTATGACACCTACGATGTCTAGCATAGAACGGGTTGTTTAATAAGTGATGATAAAATAAATAGTGGAGATGTTAAGTTTTGTATGTATGATAGATAAATTGTATAAACACTAGAAAATTAACGAATGTGTCAGGTTTGTTCATTCGCTCTGTTATTTTATGTACGGTGTATACTTAATAAATTAATATCTAGAGATGCTTATTTGGTTCAGGCAACCTTTCATTTGTTAGGCATTAATCAATGCGAGTTACAGTTATTCAAATAAACACCTTAATATTATTATGTTAAAATTATATAAGTATGTAGTTAAACATAGCTAGCGTTAGCTAGGTACTATTAAGTATTCTGTGACATAGCTAAAGAAGATAAATATGTGAAGTGAAAGTAAATTGATAATTATTTCCTGGTTGCTCCTTTGTTTTGGTTTTTGGTTTCATAGCAACTGGAGTCAAACAGGCCAGGTCATTGACCTAGTTTTCTATCATCGAATCAGGTTGAAGAACTATATCAATAGAAAGGTTCCTTTAGTAAAACTGTAATGAAAAACAAAACATTCCCATACTACAGGGAATACATAATTGTTATTTTTAGGCGGTGTTTGTGGATCATTATTAATTATTTTATATACATACTTATGTTTCATTTGTCTATTATACGTCTATTTATTTTCCTAACCTACAGAAAATAAACTCTATCTTAAATCCTGAAAGGCATACATCAATAACGAACCATTATTGACTTCTTGCTGTGTTTCTTCTTGCGAAGACCTATTTCTTATTACGAATGTTACGAAGCAGCTAATTGCCTTTTTATAAACTTTTTCTGATACAATACAATTATGATTGATCACTTTTTTATTCATGAGTATTTCGCTTTGCTTTACCTCCGATAACTTTACAATATTTTCCAACCATAAGATCGCAGCTTAAAGATTTAACAGAAACCACTACAGATAAAGCGTGTTAGCATAATCAAGATTAACTATGCAAATTCGACGCATTCAACATGAGCCTTGAAATTATGGTAATTTGTCGTTTTATACCGAGTGAGGGAGGTGCCGTAATAAAACTCGGAGTCAGCATAACACGTGGGGCGTCGAGCGGTTT
The DNA here is from genome assembly GCA_907164665.1 of Colias nastes. Classification (NCBI taxonomy): domain Eukaryota; kingdom Metazoa; phylum Arthropoda; class Insecta; order Lepidoptera; family Pieridae; genus Colias; species Colias nastes. The sequence goes on along the minus strand of CAJQZM010037712.1, from coordinate 28,526 downwards.
GACGAGAGATTTTTATTTGAGAAACTTTTTATGCTACCACCCCGTCTGCGAACTAGGCAAATAACTAACTGAATTTACACACGGGTGTAGAGAACGTGGGATGGGGAAGGTTTTATTAAGGAAACAAACGTTCGTGAGTGTAGCAACTGTTTATTTTCGTAAAGATATAAGTCAATTGTTTTACTACCTACCATAATTACCTACACACTTGTCCTTGCGTCTCTTTTTAATACCTGAAACATGAATTTATTCAAGCGCTCATCACAAACTAGTTAGGTCCTAAATTGTATTGTTTTATATGGTTTCAACGTAAAATACTGATCGACTAACTTGGGATATAACGGTTCTATTGTTTATACAGACGGTAGACTTATTTAAATCTGGAACTTCTTCATACACATTACCAAGACGCTATTACTGTGGTGGCTCTCTGTACTTAACTGCAGTATGTTAGAACATCAAATAGCTAAACCTGAAGCTGCGGTGAACACGGCTTAACTCATTTCCGTACGTTTTCCCATATGTGCCCAGGGGTGAATAGAAATCGAAGTACGCAGACCGCTTCAATAATAGGAATTAACGCTACATTTCAAACTATCATTTTCAATGTTAGTATCATAGTGGACGAATAGATTTGCTGTTGGTGGAGGGAAACATTTCTTTTAATACCGGTATTGGTAGATAAGCTTTTATGTAACCAAGCAAGCAGTATTCACTCATAATATGATTATAGGAATGTGATGACGTTTGAATAACTACTATAGTAATTTATGGAATTATGTAAAGATTAGTTTTCATCCGGTCATCTTGCAAGGGTTAAAATTAATATAGATACATGCTAGAGCTACATTGTCTCGAGTACAGTTTACAAAATATCATCAACTGTATTGCAGTCAGTTTAATTTACCCAAAATCGTCCATATCATATAAATAATAATAATTATTATTTGTTTCAGTTATTGAATACACTTTCGACGGATTTGGAGGAGATGTTGACTGAAATATGCGACGATAGAAATATAAGCAGGTATTTATGAAGAAAATTCATGCATTTAGTAAACATACATTTTCAAGATTTCAAAGAAAACTCATTCTAAATAAATTTCGTATACAAATTGCAAAGCTTATCGAATGAGAATAGATTTTATATTTTATAACCTGAACATTTTATGATAATATTAAGCATTTTGTTAAGAACGTTGCACTTTGCTGAGTTAATAAAATTATGGCCCGGCAAGGGTTCGCCTTCACTTAAAAGGTACTACAGTGTTTAATGAATACATTATACTGTCGATTAAAATTAAATTTACCGTTAAATTATGTCTGCAGTTTTATGTCTTTGCGAGTTTTACAGTTACTCTTTAAAATGTAGTTGAAATGTAAATTATTGCATAATTATTTATTTTTCATGTAAATTTTGAAGATCCCGTGATATTATCTTATGTAAGTTAGATAGAGTAAATGGATTTAATCTGTTCTTGATGAAAACAAAGATTAGTTTATAAAAAATCTTACTAGTTGTACATAATTTTGATTTTTGATCTGTCGTTGTCGAACGCTGTTACTAATCAAAATAAAGCAGATGTTTCATGCTTGGTAGTACAATTTATATGTACATTGAAAGTACAATAATAAAAATAAAGTTAACATCTATAATAATCAAAGGTATACACGTACACAATTATATTCTAATCCATTTATTTCGTTCAAATTCTAATGGCGCGTGATAAAATTTCACCATTGTTTTTGTTCAGTGATAGGAAAAGCACAATTGTATTACGAATCACATGTAATCGAATGCGTCACAAATCACGCTAGTTCCGTTCATTTGAACCGACAAAGAGATGAACCTAAAACAATTGTTTTGAAACTCCCGTTCCGAGTTTGCGGGATTGAATTGGTTTATTTATGCGATCTACTTTATTTATTGTTAGTGTATAGCTGAAAAGGATGTTCTTATTTTAGTTAATGGTCCATTGTATGTTTGTTGTCTATGTTTTAATTATAATTTATTAAGTTAAATATTTATTGCGCTTTTTATGATTATCTGATTTAACTTATTAATTAAGAACTATTGAACTTGAATAAATCGCAGTAAGTTGTAGTACGTAGGTATTACAATTTTTGCCCAATCAACATTTCAATTTATTTAATTATAATCTGCACCTAAGGATCTAAAGTTTAGCACCCCAAGTAGACAATGAGTTGTTTAGTCGTTATATATTGTAGTTGTAAATTGGCTTTAAGTTGTGACGTCAAAAGCTAAGCGTTATTAGCATAAATTTAACGCACCTTACCGTCGCATAAAACACCCCAGATTCAAGCGCCGGCTTTTGAAATGTGATCTGAATACAAAGCGTTCATAAAAACAATATCTCGTATTTTGGTATATATTTTTACACCTCCAGTGCACATAAAATACACACACTACGCAGATTTTCATATAAAAATCTACGCAAATCTACCCGACACACCATCACATTATGCGACCGGTGTGATATTATCATAAACGTACTCGTATATCGTGACGGTGAACCAAATCGTTGGAAATCCGATTATGCTCTCCACCGTTGTTAAAGGTGGTTTTTGTGTCGCCTGATTGTATAAAATTGTATAGGAACTAAATATCTACAATTCTGTTGTTCGACGGATACAATATAGCGCACTATTTTTTATCGTTGTTGCTATGAAACTACGTTTTCCCGTTCGCTATTTATTATATTGTATCGTTAAGCTCGATAGTTTCATTATTGTGATCGTTTTTATATTGTAACTACTCTATTTGCAGTTATAAATAGACTCAGTATAATATATTCATGTCAAAAACAACGACATATGTCCAAAACAGAAAGCGAAGTTAGAAACAAAGCGGTATGAATAATGAAATACACCCAGCGAGCCTCGCAGCTCCCCAATTGAAAGTAGTACGCACTCAAAATTTGTGGTAAAATCATCTGTGGGGTGTCGCGAATAAAAAACTGGAGTGCAAAATGTTTTTTACGGCTTTAATACGAGTTTATTAAAATATTTAAGGCGGAACTTTATCGTGAATTTCCCAAAAGACAGTCAGAAGGTCTCCGCACCCTCTCAAATATAGAAGTTTTAAAAACCGGTGTGGGAATGATAAATTAAAAGCCCGGCGAACGATATCAGAGTGAGTGGTTTCATGAGATGCTTTTTCCAGTTCTTGAACAGACGGAGAGATTTTGAAGCTCCGCCTGAACTATGAAAGAATATTAAATTGTGTTTGATTTTTCGTTCAAATAAAGTTTAATGTAATTTAAACGTGTATGTATTTTATATATTTGACTGCTTTGATGCGTGTTTTCTTGGTGCAAAGAAATTTAATTGCTCATGTACCTACTAGATGCACATAATAACTTTTTCTTACAAAATAACCCTTTATTAAATGGAACATTATATTGATAGAATCAATACATAATAGCTAACTAGTTAACGTAACAGTACCTAGCTATCAATATCAGATTGACTATTAAGCGCAGACACAGGGCTTGTCCATGGCAGGGCCATTGTCTATGAGTTCACTATAGAATAGTGATTAATAATACGTCATAATTATATTATATTATTTATAGTTGTTTACAAAATATATAACTGTGTACTTTTTATAAGTTAATTTGAGATTTTATATTTCGGAACAAGATCAAGTAAAGGAAATACAGTTCTACTTTATAAGATTTTTTTATAATATAGCTGAATAAAAATTCATTAAAAATAATATAAAATATGAGTAGGGTTGTTTTAATGCATACGTTATAAAGTCGCCTATTTGCAATTCGATAAAAATGGAAAAGTTCTTTTGATGAAAACTATAATTAAAAGCCACCATTCAATGTGCCGCTGCTGAATATACTTTTGTAATATTCCTTTCATCATGGAAGCAAAGCTACATTCCTCGTGCTCTTTGTGTTCGTAGACATTGTGACGGAGGCTTTTTGTGGTTTCCTAGCCTAGCTAGGCAGTACATTGCGCTTTTAGTTCTTAAAACCACCCCTGTTCTACCCTATTCTTAGTTGGAACTAGTGATGTATAAGTGACCTAGAAATGTATCGATTGATATAAATATATCGATACATACTTGGATTTTTATGTATCTTTATTCAATTTGTTTAAAAAAAATGAAGCTATTCTAGGGAACTTATAACATTGAATACCCCTATCCTTTCATATGATTTATCTTATTGTTCTTTATGCTTAAAGTTAAGAATGGTTTAGAAAGAAACCATAAATATTCGTAAGCTTCATAACATTATCAAAGAATATAAGCCCCAAAACATCGATAACCAGAGAAATAATCCCTCACTATTTGATATAGTACTTTTGAGTGATTGCGAACTTCACAAACAATACCCGGCGAGTCAATCACACTGAATACATGTAGATATCGGATATTGTATATGGCTCGTGCTACCATATTGTTTATTTGGAATAGGCACGCTTGATGGATTCAGTTTGAAGCAGACACGGCATGCTTTCTGCATTGTAATGACAACAAAGGGTACGGTATTAAGAGTATCACTCATGTATACTGTTGTCTGTTGATATATTAATTCTACGAAACAAAAGCAAGCGCTGCGTTAGTCGGAAAAGTTTACACGCCGAGTAAACTTCAGGATGGTTATGCTGGACGGAATAAAGAGTTTTTAGTACTTTTTACTTCGGTAAGATGCTTCTATGTTGCTAGATGGAGGAGTATCGCACCGTTAAGGATAATACATTTTAAACTATGAGACAAAACCCAATTTATTACTACCAGACAGAGTTGTCGAGTAAAATATATGAAATATTATATTTTATAGTTATGAAATTGATATAAAAATATTAAAAATAAATAACAAGAGAGGTACCTAAGCGTGGTTTATGACAATCTATGTAGGTATCTTCAACGGCCTACGCATACCTACGTCTACTAGAAGTTTTTTGAGATACTGGAATAATATGTCTGACGTGCTTGACATTTGTCATGCAATTAGTTAAAAAGAGTTATTATATTTCCACCTGCAGTATATTTTTTGGAAGTAGAGATCGTGACCCAAGCGTCTTATATCTCGTTCATGTAGACATTTTATCATCAAGAACGCATTAGGACGTATCAGCCGAAGTAGAATTTTTTGTCCAGTCTCATGGGGAGAGTTGTAGGCAATAATTATTTCCAAATTAACCGGAGGGTAACCGCCGGCTGCGCTAAATTAAATCGAACGACAGCCACGATGGACACAGAGCAGACCGTTTACCCTGCGTAATAGCAACATCAAAATCTACGGCAAAAATGTGTTGCAAATGGCCCTTTGAAGGGTCGTTATTTATATTAATGGAGAAATATTTCGTGATGATGGCTCTTGTAGACACTTCAACTTTTAATATCAGCGCCGTAAAACATCTAAGAGAATATTAAAAATATTAAAAAAGCCTCCGTCCTTAATAAATCTAGGACAAGAGTTTTCATTATGCGACCGTTGTTCGACGTTGACGATTGTTCTGAATTGTACAGGAAGATTAATAAAACGTAGTTGCTTGGTTTGTTCGTTTGTTTGAATGGTGATTTTGAACATTTTTGTGAAAAATATTTCCCTGTAATATAAATAAACTTAACCAGCGATTTTTTTTCATTTAGGACATTTTATTATTTTTTTTTAATCAAATTAATGAAATGAATAGGTATAATTGGATAAACAAAATATATTTATAAAGAGACACTAAAAGTTTCGACGTATTCAATTCGTGTTTACCTATATCATAATATTATGTTATCAAGTAAGAAAAGTTTTAAATGGCTCCCCTTAGTTCTATCGTTATCTATTACAAACTAAAAAGGTAACGTGGTAATAACTAGGGATGCATCGATACGCCTTTTCGCCGATACGATACCGATACCGATACTCTTATAAAAATATCGGCGATACCGATACCGATACCGATACGCTTACTGTGAATTCAAAAATAAAAATAACTACGTTAAAAACAACCGACTTCAAACCTATTTGATAAATAGCACATCTAAATAATAATATATAGTAATTAATAATATCAAATCTTTTTTATTTTATACTTTTCCGTTTTTGAAGTCGGTTGTTTTTAACGTAGTTATTTTTATTTAATACTTTTTAGTGTATTTTTCAACACGAATCAAACGAGCCCAAACTCGATAAAGTTGAGTCAATATATTACTGAGTTCCTATGGCCACCTTCCGATTCCATCATCAAATCAGCTCTATGTCATGATAATGTTTCATCGCTATCCAATTTACATACGTATACAAAATTTCAGCTCAATCGGTTACCGGGAAGTGAATCAAATTTACTTGCTACATTTCAAATAAGTCATCAAGTACAGACAAAAATGCTCATAAAATAAAAACTACTGGGCCTATCCGAATAAAATTTTTACGGGACCAATTCGACACCATCCCGCATCGAAACAAAGAAAGAATCACGTAAATCGGTTCAGAAACCTCGGAGTAATCGGAGTACATACATAAAAAAATTATACCGGCCGAATTGATAACCTCCTCCTTTTTTTTGAAGTCGGTTAAAAATGAAGGTATAATAAATAAATTACAAGTCAGATTTTCCTTTTATTAATATAAAAAGTAGAGACATAATTAGGCAATTAAAAATTTTAGTAATTAAAATTAACATTGATAAGATTTTTGTTTAAAAAACAAAGTGCATAATCTTAAGTTTTGCGGAAAAAGCGATTTCGCAAGTCTGTTTGAATAAGACCTACCTACGCTGGAAAATAGTCTCTCAGACTAAAGTACTTCTGCGCAATTTTTTCAAGTTTGGGTATAAAACGTCATTGCGCCAGAAAACGAATGGATCTGCATCTCTCGATATATTGGGACAACTCAACAACACCCTCACAAGCGCAGGGTTTCCCCGAGCATTGTTCATGCCTCATTTGCAACGGAATAGACGAGACAACACGCTCGTTTACACTACATTTTTAAATTAAAAAGTATCGTTGTATCGGTCATAAAAATATCGTCGATACCGATATATCGGCTAACCCGAAGTATCGCCGATATATCGGTATCGGTATCGGTATCGGATGCACCCCTAGTAATAACCATAACCATAACACTTCACAGTCTGCCCTGTTCACTGCTTTCCTATTCTCTAGAATACAACAACCAATTTATGAGTAACTTGAATAATTTAAACTACACCTTATGACAGTGAAATAAGGTTGAAAATACAAAACACAGGTGGCGCATGTATTATTGTAAGAATCTATTTGGTTAGCGATTTCAAGAGTCTGAATAGGTTTTCCGCTGCTCGCTTCTCTAATGGTTAAGGATTCACCCATTATTGTATTCCCGTACTTTGACTATTATCTCATATTTCTATAGATAATGTATAGCGGCTATGTGTTTATGTTCGCATTTCTAAGAGATAAAGATAATACGAAGATTAGTTCTATATGATTTAACTATCTTATATCTATTCATCACCTACGCTTCTTTCTAATAACAGTAATAATAGAAGCATGTATGATTTTAAAATTTTATATTTCTTGGAGTTCTGGCCGTTATCAAATTTGGCTATAAATATTACGATTTCCTCTTAATTTCAATTAATTGTAATTTACCCACAGAAAATAATAATAGAGGAAAATAAAAACGTTAAATTTTGCACAACATTTAAATCCAAGAACTCCCTTTTATGTTTCAATTTGTCCAAAATAAGTAACGGAACGAATAAATAAAACGTGCTTTTCCTTATTAATCTTATGCGGGGACTTGTAAAAACAATTCCCCGGTATAACCGTGATGTATTTATATTCGTAAAGCAAACAGCGTAATCCTTACCTTATCCCGTAGCATGAAGTATGGAAATATTCTCCATTGTCGAGGAACAGTCGAGGTTTAACTAAAATAAACATTTAAAGAAGAATACTTGGTGTATTTTAAAAGTTTACTCATAAATTTGGACCTAACAGCTGCTGTTGTAATAATCTGTTTCGGTTTGTTTTATGGTTTATATGCGAACGAAATGTAAAAGTATAAAATAATCGGGAGTATTTCAGTATGTCATTGGAGGACAAAAAACCCGAATTCAGAAACTATAATATATAAGTGTGGCAAGACAGTTTAAATAATTTTCTTCAAATTCGGCGGAAAAGCACGATAAAAGTGTATGTATAAAGACTTTACCAGCAGCTTTAAAGACAAGTCGTGATAAAGTAAAATATGTAATCATTAAAAATGCCACGAAATCCATAACCTTTTTCAATATACATTGAATGCAGACCTATAAAATATCACGTACATAACGTATCGCGTATTCAATTTAGAGAGTGGTGTTTCCTCCGATATTTGATGTTTTCATGTGTATGAAAAAATAATGCGATCGTGTAACTGCGATCGTTCATGTAAAGTTTATGGTTTGCATGAATAAAAAAATATGTATTTACTATTTATTGAAAACTTTCAGCATTTCGAAACATTTACTTACATTATATTAATCTACTAGCTTCCGCCCACGACTTTGTACGTGCATCCCCGTTTTTCCCCGTTCCCGCAAGAATTTCGGGAAATCCTTTCTTAGCGGATGCCTTCGTCCTAACATCTACCTGCATGCCAAATTTCAGCCCGATACGTCCAGTGGTTTGGGCTGTGCGTTGATAGATCACTATATCAGTCACCTTTGAGTTTTATATATATAGATTTGTAAATCAAGTGGACATTGCATTAAAACTTTAATATTTGCTTTAATTTCCAACTACTACGATAGCAGACTACTACAATATTTCCTAAGACTTATTTTAAATCTACGACGATAGCATAGTATGTATTATATAACCTGTGCTACGATTAAGTTTCAAAGGACTACTGAAACAATATTCATCGGGAAAACCTACCTTTCGATTACTTTTTCTTCTTCTTTCTCGATACAATTCTTACCACTAAACAGCCAATACTTTCTCAATATATACGCCGTAAACTTATAGTGTATTTTTATTGTAAACAGTAACGTTAGTAAGTGGACGGTGAAATGTTCGCGTCGTTAATCGTGTTTAGAGCTTAATGCGAGAGCTGTGTTGGAAACCGCGGAAACCACAACGCTTGCAAATAGTAATTAATCGATTTATTGGCCTAGCTTTGTTAAATTCGTACTGTATGCTCGGTTATTACTTTTGTGCATTTTATTATGTTGTATGACAACTGTGTATTTGTATCTGTATATTTGTATTTGATATTTCATATGAGGGTTCGTGCAAAATGTTTTCTTTTCTTTGAATTATCGTTTGAGGAAAAAGAGATTTGTTGATTTTATATCATGCGTTTTTTGTTTGTTTTATTTATTTCCTTATATTTTCATTTGGTAGTAATTTAATACTTCCTTTTAAATATGCTATCCTTATGTGTATCCTAGCATAATATATTTAGGGCTATTTATTGAAAAATATAATGTTCAAAGAGCATGATCATCGCGAGGTTTACGCAATTGTAGGTATATTATTTTTCAAACACTCATCTCTATAGTGAAACAAATAAAACTAGATAAACTAAACGCACATATCCATGTCAAAAACTTTGTTCAAATTCTAAGTCAATCAAAGTCGCAGCCACCCTTAGGCGGTCTGAGTGCATATCCCTGTTTGACATGAGACTCCGTAACTTATTTCTCGAAACAAACGCAAGTGCCTACTGTTTCGACTCGATACACGCTCAACTTGTAATGGAACCCCTTTCAGACATTACAGAGATCGTTAATTAATTTCGTGTGATTAGATAGCGTATTGGATCTGTCTCTGTTAATCGTGATATATGTGTAACGGAAATTTTAGCATGATTTTCTATAGTTTCAATAAATATTATTGAATTAATTAAAATGGTATATTGCCTCTAAACAAGTTGTCGTCGTACTGAATTTTTGAAAATGCTTGTGTACCATGTGATTTTATCGCAGTGTACTATTAATAGTCGAATCGTATTTTATTTTATAGTCTTTAGACGCAAGTTTTGCTACATTGAATAAGAATATTTTGTACTGACTTATTTGTGTACAGTACCTTAAATCACAAATCTTGTGCATATTCCAACTTTAGAATACCAAATAGTCTAGAAGACAGGAAGAGAAGAAAATGTGTATAAAATCTTTTGTGATGCGCTCTTTTAGCCTCAGGCGCCTCCGTAATTATTCAGAAGGCATTCAGACACATCTGCAAGGCTCCCACTGAGCTATATTTTTTGTTATCTTAAAAGTGTACCTTGGGTAAGGCTGTGCGCATACTAAGAACATTTTCCTATATTTTATGGTGTTTCAAATTTGTTCTCGATTTTTGCTGAAAAATGACAGAAAATGTTCTATTCTAAATTATGTTACCTAGATTATATTTTCTCAAAACTAAATTTTAAACGAAAATTGTGACGAGACGCGTAAATTTGATTTATAATTTTTACGCTTATCCCATATTGATTTAATATTATTGAATCTTCGACATATATCGCAACCTTGAAAATAAGTCAATTGGAAATTCGTACTCTTAAAACTGCAATTTTTGTTTAGTATACAACGAGCCTTATATTTTTGAATAAACGTCTACAACACGTCCTAAAGCCCAGAGGGGATTTAATTAGACAGCTCAACCATAGTTTAATGGAGCGTAAAGATAAAGACTAAGGGAGATTTGAAATGATTCATGAAACGAAAAGCTGTACACTCGATTTTTTTTTACTTTCCCTAAAATAATGGAGTTTCAAAAGAATTTTCCTGGAGATTATAGCTCTCGGCGTTAAGTTATGAGTTGGCAATAAAATTATTATTTTTGAATTCATTTTGCGGTCGGAATCTATACAACAAAAGTTTAATAATTATGATATCAAGGATACCTCTTGTATATTTAATATTACAGGAAAAGTTCTTATTGCAACATTCATACACCAGAAAAAAAAAACAAATAGGACGTACCTATGCTTATAGTACCTGCCAGAATCAATCACAGAGCAAAACAAGATCCCTTAAACACAAATTGACGTAAAAAGTGCTCATTAGCATTTCCATCGAAATCTAGGTACTAATGAGTCGGCTTGATAATGCTGACAATGTGCCGTGATTGCGTGCGCCTCGTAGGCTGCGGTGTGCGGACCAGACGGGGCTGTTTTATCGGCAAACTGGTCTATGTAATTACATTAATATTTCATTAAAAACTCTTGTGACGGTTACATAATAATTGGTTGGGTGTGAATAGATCGTAGAGGTGCGTAATGTAATGCGTGCGTTAAAATTTCCGGATCACAAAAGCATGCAAAACACATTTTTGGGGTTAAATTTTTGGCCACTTAAAATTAATAATTTTAACGTAAGTTTCTACTTTAATATCAATTTATCTTGAAACGAAAAAAAAATTCTAACAACCTGAAATAAATACATTCGTAGTCTGAATACATACTGAATTTTAAACCGACGCATAGATTTTTTTCTCTTTTTGTCTATTTTAATCTGAAAATGATTTTTTTCTTCACTTTTATTGAACAGACTATTCAATACAAAGATTAATTAAGCAAGGTTAATAATCGGAGGAAGCGACAATAGGTCCTGATTGCGTCTCGCTTCAGCAGCTGTGGTTTCACTCCCTCGACCACAACCGACGCTTCTATTCACATACACATAACTATATATTCAATTATCTGTCTAACTATATATTCTACATATCACTACTCTATAAGCTATCTTTTGAGAATATGTATCATAAATTGAATAATAGTTCAGGATCCATCGCCCATTTTTGCACTTGATTACTATCAAGCTAATTTTCCGTGAGTAGCTTTATTTTATTTTATTTTTTTATTTTATTTTAACGAGAACCATCAAATCAACACATTTTATCCTTGTTACCTCTGTTAGCTACCACAATCGAGAGTTTCGTACAGGAAATTATTGGGCGTCTCATCAAAATAAAGCTACTCACGGAAAATTAGCTTGATAGTAATCACGTGCAAAAATGGGCGAAGGATCCTGGACTATAAGTTCTTGCGCACAATTTTTTTTCTTTAGGAATAAAATCTGTATTTTACATAGTGGTATCATCTGCCCCATTGCAGCCGGACAATTTATTAAATAAAAGGAAATTTTCTCACACACTCCAGACTGAAAATAAACGAAATTTCAAATACGTATCTCTTGAAGAGCCAAGTTCCGCCTCAAAGGCGATTTTTTTACAGACCATTCGAGCACTGGGGCTTGTAATTTAATTTATTGCGTCTACCCTCACTGGGAGCTTCTAAGCGATAATGCTATTTGATTGAGCTACTTATTGGTTCTTTACCTTTTCGTTATGGCGGCTTAATTTCAATCGAATACTGGGAAAAAGTCCCATGATATCGACTTGTAAGGAATTAAAGGAGTAAGCTTCAAATGATACGTATCTACGAGTATGATGTTCTGATTATACACTTGAAAGTTCAACGGAAAATATATCAATACAAAAAGAAAATAAAATTCTATTCAAATAAAATTTTGGTAAAAACAAATATTTTTTTAGTATCAATTTCAACAAATATTCGTTGGAATAAATTTTCTACATAAAATACCCAATTTAAAAACTGCTGTATTGTTTATGTTATAAAAATCAAAAATTTCTCATGTTTACCGTACCAGGCGTTTTCCCAGACAAAGGAGTGAATGGGTTTTTATAAACGCATTCGTGAATTTCGTTCTTTTGAACCGTGTAAGTACGTAACAATAAAGGGGGTGCACAATAGAAACTTCGCCTCTTGACACGTAGAAATAGCGAGTGATGAATGGAAACATTTTCCTACAAAACTTAAGGTACTTTGGATTCTGCGGTTGGCATACAGCCCTTCATTTCAATGCGATTAAAAAAGTTATGGAAAACTTTCCGTTTTCCTTGAAAAAGGTTTTTGATGTTTGACATAAAAAGATTTGCATGCAATTCTATATCATTACTTTATTTTTTTTTCTTAACTTTGTGTTTAGCACATACAACGTAAGTCCAAATGAATTAGGTTCTATATTATGACAAAATAATCTTCGGATTTAACATCGATTAATATATGAACGAAGTTTAATGCTTTGAGTCACGACGGTTCCATCATGCAGTTTCTCACTTCCAGAACTATTTCCAGAGACTCGTACATCTCATTTCGATGGCGGTATGATTTATGTCCTCAATTATAGAGCCTCCCGCTGCGTGAAACCTTCTTTATGTGCGCCTTTGGTGCTTTGAAAGGCGCTCAGAATTCCTAAAAGCCATATCTTAATATGAGTGGGGATAAGTATTTAATTAGTTTCATACATTGAATGATAGTGTTTTAAATTATGAGATGAAGTGTTTAAAATAATGATGGAAAATGTACAGACTTATTGTTAAGACTATTAGTAATTTTCTTGTAAATTTGGAAACATTGGGAAGGTCCGTAGTCGACCGTTTGAGCATAGTTTCAGGCTGTAAATTTTAGTCCGATCGCTTAGAGCATAGTTTCACTTTTGAGGTTGTAAGTTGTTTTCAATGCCAATGATTTGTCAGTTAGACAGTTGGTTTCATGAATTGAAATGTATTGAATAAAGTTTGAATGTGTTTGAATAAGTTTTGAGCAGATGTATTAATATTAACAAATATATAAGTTAGTCAGTGCTTCATTAGATTTAAATCAGATAAAGAGAGGAGATGAGACCTATAACTAAACTGACGATTTTCAATATATATTATCATCTCTCATTAGTTAACAGACAGAAAATGAGATGATAAAAGGAAATAATGAAACTATACAAAATCGTATAACTGTTACAACAGCGCAGCGTAACAAAGGTGTAAATCACACAAACATCGAAAAGAGAAATGAAAAGCCTGGTCAGGGTATTGGTAGAACAAAACGCTGACATATCTGTAACCGTAATATTAGTGGAGCATGTGTGGCTGAATTATGTCTCAATATAGCGTGACCCCAGCACCTGCCAGTTTTTATCGTCTATTGATTCATTGTTAATAGAGTTGGCACGCGATCGCAGCAGATTTTTGTTTGTTTTCGATACAAAATGCGATAGAGGCCGTTTTAGCTTGGAGTTATGGTAGGCTATTGCCTATTGGATGTTGAGGTTTACGAGTAATTGCTTGTTTTAAATTGAACGTAGGTGGAAAGGTATGGGTTACCTATATTCTTTAACGTGTTTGCGTAGCACCATAATATTGTTTATGTTTGAGATTTCTCCGATTTAATCCATGCGCTATATCAGAGGAAGGATTTTTCTTGTAATTTTTATGTATGGACTTGCCATTCATATATACAATTTATCTGGCATAATATAATTTTATTACAGTCATCCCTTGACTAATTCTGTCTATTTATTTATAGCTGATTTTACGGCTTTAAAACATCGCTGATTTTTGCCAACAAATCACAAACAGTCCCTATTTTTCGCTAATGAAATTTGTCTGCAAACTAACAAACTGCAACAACGCTATACATTAATATTCCGCGTGGTGGGCTCAGTCGTGGCCGTTTATTTAATCTATCGTAGCTCGCGTGTTTGTTTGTTTGTTCACGTGACCCGCCTAAGTAAGCATTGCAGGGACACGGCTGGGTTTGAGACTGAAACATATGTTTCATAGCTGTTAGCATGCCTCGAGTTGTTCTGAAAACGTTGAAGGTATATTTTATACGTTTCTTACATGAGTGTTAGTTGTGTCTTACATATTACAAACTACAAGTACATACTTGTACTATTATACCACATTTAAATTCGAAGCATTTTTTTTAAATAGAAAATTTTCGTTTAATAGCTTCATTTATTAATTTATCTGTTACTATCCAAATACATATCACGGTATGATAATTTCATAATCGTCATCGTTTTATTTCATAAGAGGCTTCTAGCTCCATAAAGAATTTTCCTCCAGCTTTAAAATTAGATATGGAATATGGCTCACAAAGATGCAATTCTTTTCAAACAGCCTCTTGCAGTTGAAATTATGTCATCTCACTGCTTAACTGGGGCGTACGAGCACATTTCAATGCAGGCGTATTTATAAAAGCTCGGATAAGAACTCGTTGAAACTTTTTAAATGAAATATTTGTATGCGATATCGAAATGATACGTATATTTTAATAAATAAAGGCACATTCTTTGTGCTACTAGCTTTGGAAATACAACAATAGCGAGGTTTTCGATCGTTTTTACTTTAATTGGATTGGATTTTCAGACTGAATATTTGAAGTTTTATTCGATTTTTGATGTAGCGTGGTTGGGAAATGAATTTTCATATTTTTTAAAACCAGCAGCGTGATAGTTTTCACTACTATTGTTTAAATATTATTTATACGCTACACCGCGATTTTTAAATTAATTAATTTGATAGAAAAACACTCTGTGTATTTTTCTGCCTTAAATTATTAATTAGCCCTCTCGAATATATTTTGGATATTTTCATAAAAACTGATTATTTTATGATTTCATGCAAGATTTGTGAATAATGTAAGTACCTACATTTCAAAAGGTTAATACAGGAGCTACATAGCAACACGATCATTACAAAACGTAAGCCGGTGAAGCAATTATTCAAATCAAAACCAAAACCAATGAATGGGAGCGGTATCTCAAAAGCCTCGGAGCGAGACTAGGCGCGTCACCACGATACTCTCGTCTCGTTAATTAATTAAAACAACAAAGTTTCAAGTGACTTCTCCGTTACGTCGTTCCAGTAATTAGATTTGCTTGCTCTGGCCGTTTTGATATTGTTTGATATTTAGGTTTCTAGTTTCGCAGATAGCTTATTAAACATTGACAGTTTATTATTGTCTCATTTAATTATCTTATCAGCAAACAAAGAGCAATGGTGGCTCATCGGTTAATTTGCATTTTGTAACGTGTGTGCATTTTATATTGGCCCGATTTCTTTTATTTTTCTGGGTATAAGGCCTCTAATTAGTACCTATTTCACAGATCGTACATAAGATCGCGATAATAGATAATATGTCCTAGATAGGTTCATTCACTTGTGAGTTGGTGACGTGGATCATTTCCCTTCGTATTGTGAATGAAATAGGTATTCTACACGAGGCAGCATTTTGCGAAGTTTAACCATTTAGTAATCTGTGATTCTGCTATGAGTACATTACCAATAATAATGTTTGACACATATACATTAATGATCATTGATGGTATACATCCATAGGTAGTTTACAACGTAGTGTGTCCAGTAGCAGATACGTTACCTACCTAATTGAAAGAACGGAATGAATTCAGCGTATGATATTTGTCAATTATCGCGTTCGATATTTGTCAATTAATTGTAAAGTGATTTAATTTCAATATTGTATTTAATTTAAATTGAGACAGTATTTGCATGCTTTAGACTAAGCAAAACATGATGAACAATCGAAATATTTTGACATCTCTCTGTACCATGTTTTAAGCAAATAAATATATATTTTTTTTTTAATGTTATATAGTAGGAAAAGTACGGTTAAAAATTTTAAGACTTTCCGCATCATCATTTATTCTTTTTCTTCATTTTGTAACCTTGCTAATTGCTATAAAAGCGAGAGATAAGTAGCAGTTTTTTAACGGCACGGACTTACCTTAGAAAAATTTCAAGTCAATAGACGGTCCAAAGTCTATACATTACAAAGGCGAAAACCAAGAAGTTCACCACACAGGACCACGCTTCCCAAGATTTATGTGCGGACAGTCTTTACGAGTCATTGCTCTAACTTTCTACCAACATCTATTAAGATTTACAACGGTCCAGACCCTAAATATCTCGAATAATTTAATGACCCGCCGATACCCTGTAAATGGGTTTTATGTATTTTGTTATCGGGTGTTTACTTTTTGAGAAATACAATTAAATATAAGAGGCAAGACCACCGAGAATCAACCGATATATCGAATACATACAGTATGAGAAAATCTGATAAATGCTGACTAGAGTGCGTTTCACGAAAGAGTTCCCCTGCCGTTATGTTGGCATAC